>SEYY01021374.1:20000-27500 GCA_009176605.1 Armadillidium nasatum | reverse complement strand
AAGTTTCCCTATTGTCAGTATGTTTATCAGAGTTTCTCATATTTTAATGAAGAATAGTGTGAACGCAAATATTTTTCAATTTCATTTCTGCAGCTGTTCATAGGAATTTAAAGTTAATATTTGAATGGAGTTTTTTGTTATGAACATTCAAAATGAGTGAAAGACGATGATGATGATGATATGATGATGATGATGATGATGATGATGATGATGATGATGATGATGATGATGATGATGATGATGATGATGATGATGATGATGATGATGATGAAGAGGCTTGAGTTGTGTTTTCCAAGATGATAGTTGTGTGGAAGGTTGTGTCGAGTAGAGAAATGGAGGAACTGAGTTTTTGAGACATTGAAAACAACCATGTTTTCTCTACCCCAATATGAAATACGAGATAGATCAGAGGTCAGTTGCTCCAAGGCCTCCATTCTATCGTCAATTAACTGTTGCTGGAAGGAGCGTCTTTCAAAATAAAAAGAGTAATGAAGGGTGCAGTCATCAGTATAGGAGTGGATAGATGATGAAGTAATGAAAAGTAGAAAAAGCGTTGAGGATAGGAAAGAACCATGAGAAACACCACTAATAATAGATTCAAAGGATGAAAGGTGGCCATCAACAACAGCAGCTATAAATCGAGCGAAAAGAAATCGAGAGAAGAAGATAGATTCCGAAAGAGGGAAATTTGGAAATCAAAGATTTGTACCAGACTCTATCGAAGGCTTTAGATATGTCTAGCGTGACAGCAAAATATTCACCGAAATGCCAAAGAGCGGAAGACCAAGAATAAGAGTGAAGGAAAAGAAGATCACCAGTTGAGTGTTTCTTACGAAAGCCATACTGACGATCAGAGATAATATTTGAAGAATTGAGATACTTCCAAATCTTCCTGATAGGATATATCTGTGAACTTTAGAAAAAACGGAGGATAAAGAAATGAGGAGGTAGTTGGAGGGTTGAGAGTTGTCCCCTTCTTCGGCACATGCTGAATGAGCGCACTTTTCCAGCAAGAAGAGAAGGTTGAAGTAGAAAGACAAAGACGAAATAGTTTACCAGCTCAGCTCAAGCACAAGTTTTGAGAGCAGCAGGAGGGATACCATCAGGACCGTAAGACTTCCTAGTGTTAAGCTGAGAGAGAGAGCAGAAGTGATATCTTAGAAAAAATTACAATTTTAGGCATAAATGAATTGGAGTAGGTTGAAGGAGGAGGAATAGCTCCTGAATCCTCTAAAGTTGAATTAGAAGCAAAAGAGAAAGAATTAGAGTTAGACATTTTTTTGCAAAATGTCAGAATGAGCGTGAAGAAGAGGAACCCGAAAGATTATTGCATTTTCTTCGGAGAAAAGTTTTTGCACGATTCCGGCGGTAATCCCTGAAAGCAGCATCCCTGCGGCGAATAGCACGAGAACAAGCAGAGATAAATCAAGGTTTGTTGGGTTTAGTAAAAGGGAAAGAATATGGAATAAAAGCCTCAATGCCTGATAGAATAACCTAGGTAATCGCTTGGCCCACTCCTTCCACGGAAGAAATAATCATTCCAGGGGAAATCAAAGAAGTAAGACCGAAAAGCCAGCTTGCGGCACCGAAATGCCACAAACGTTTCCTTTCAATAGAAGGGGTCTTTCCTGCGGAAGATTTGAAGTGATAGAAGAGGATACAGAGATAAGAAGGTGATCGGAGGAACCCAGAGGAGAAAAGAGTTTAATAGTATAAGGAGAAGGATTAGAAGTTAAAAAAAGGTCTAGAATGTTGGGTTCATCTCAAAGACGATCAGGAATACGAGTAGGTAGCTGTACCAACTGCTCAAGGTCGTTTTGGATAGCGAAATGGAAGGTACGTTCACCGGCTGTATCATAAGAGCTAGAAGAAAGTCACTGGCGGTGGTGAAAATTGAAATCACCTATGATGATTTCAAAAAAGAAGAAGAGAGAATGTGATCTATTTTGGAGTTTAAATAATCAAAGAATTTAGGGGTCAGTAGAATTAGGAGATAAATAAACGGAACAAATAAATTTAGTCGTAGAATGGCAAGAGAGCTTAAGCCACAAGGTAGAAAATTCGGAAGACTCCAAATTAGAGACACAAAAAACAAACAACATCGTTACGCACGTATGCACAACTCTCAAACCCCAGACTTAACCGCTATGCTTAATCTTATAATATACTCTACTGGTAAAGTCTGGAACACACTCCCTTTATCTGTTTTCCCAACATCCTTTGACTTGCACACTTTCAAGAGGTGTGTCTCTGAACATGTCTGTCTCTAATGACAGGATAGGACTTTTCCAACTTGGACGGAAATTGGAAGGCCTCCGGCCTTTGCCCACCGGTGGATATATATATATATATATATATATATATATATATATATATATATATATATATATATATATATATATATATATATATATATATATTATATATATATATATATATATATTTGTGTGTGTGTGTGTGTGTGGAGGAACAATATTTCCCTTCCATTTCTAAAAGGCCATCAGGTTTTTCATATATAAATGAAATGTATTGCACGTAGCAATTACTGTGTCAGTCTTAACACGCAATGCATTGAGCGTTAACCTTGGACCATTGATACACCATTTCCTCTGTCTTTCCACAGCTGTGATCATATTTTTTTTACATTTGAAGAATATCTTAACAAGAGGTTGCTGCAGGGCTATTTTAGTATTTGGAATTAAAATATTAATTTCAAATACTTAATGCTTTAAATTATTTGGTAAATCCTTTAATAATAGGATAGGGAAATTAAAAAGGGAATGAAGATTTTTCATATATATATATATATATATATATATATATATATATATATATATATATATATATATATATATATATATATATATATATATATATATATATATATATATATATATATATATATGGTTTGTAAAAATTATAGGGGGATTAGTCTGATGAGCGTGATAGGAAAGATTTATGGGAAGGTGTTAGTGACGAGAATGAAAGAATTGACAAACGAGGGAATGGGTGAGGAACAAGGGGGTTTTAGGGAGGGTAGGGGATGTGTGGATCAGGTATTCACACTGAGATTGATTACAGAGAAATTGCATGAAAAAAAAATGGGGTATGAATGTTTTCTGGACCTGGAAAAAGCATACGATAGAGTATGAATGAGGAAGTTGTTCGAAATATTAATGGAAAGGGGTTGAAAGTGAAATTACTGAAGGGAATCAAAGCTTTTTATGCGAATTGTAGATCAAGAATGAGGGTGAAGAGGGAACTATCGAACTGGTTTAGCATAGGAGTGGGATTGAGACAGGGGTGTGTAATGTCACCATGGTTATTTAATCTATTGATGGATGGTGTAGTTAGAGAAATGGGGAGAGAGAAGGGAAGGGTATTAGGTCGAGAAATATGGAGGGTGAATGGGATGTGAATGTTTTACTTTTTGTAGATTATGCGGTGTTGGTGGCATAATCTGGAGACAAGCTGAGAATACTTGTGAGAGAGTTTGAGGAGAAATATGCAAACATGAGATTGAAAGTCAATCCAGCGAAAAGTAAAGTTATGAGGATTGGAGGTGGAGATGAGATGTGGAGGGTTTGGGTTTCCTCATTCTCTTTTCTTACTTATGTCGTTTTCTTTCAAATCGTTCCGATTTAGCCTATTGATGATGGATCGACTTCTTCTTCATTTCCTGTCAATAGTGGTGCATTCCTCAGGGTTCTGTCTTGTCTCTTACTCTACTCCTACTTTTCATTAATGATCTTCTCAACTGCTCATCTAACTCTATCAATTCATATGACGATGACTCGACCATCCATTCTTCTACTCATTTCAAATCTGCTCCCATTTTTGTATCTAGAGTTGTCTCACGTCTTCATCTTTCCGATTCCATTCTTGCTGATCTGGAAAGAATTTACCAGTGGGGCCGTCTCAACCTTGTGAAATTCAACTCTTTAAAAACTCAACTTCTTGAAATCTCCCTCTCAAAGACACCTCCTAACTTTTCTATTTCTTTCGATGGTTCTCCCATCTCTCTTGTTGACAACATAAACATCCTTGGTATTCACATAAACAAAAAAATATCTTGGAAACCTCACGTCACAGTGGTTGCTAGGGCGGCCTCAAAGAAGCTGGGATTTCTGTTTAGACTGCGAGAATCTTTTTCTTCTTCGCAGCTACTCCAATTATACAAGGGTCTCAGCCTTGCCTCTTTTCTATAGGTACTACAGCGACAAATGCTAGAGGAAACTGTCCACTCATATACCTCTACCTTTACGACGTCCTCGTAGCACAAGGGGTGAAATGTCTGCACATAAAGTTTGTGTAGACATAGGCAACTCCAGGCTTGTCCGTTGTGGTGTTCTCCTATCCAGTCACCTCTGTTCTGTGGAACTCTCTCCCGTTTTTTGGGTTTCCCACCAAATTTGATCTCAATCTTTTTAAAGACCACGTCTGTGCCCACCTAAGGAATTTGCGTTAGATGGGACTTGTAATTTAAAAATTTTTTTTTTACTCTTCTTTTGTTTCTCTAACAGCCCCTCCTTGAATAGGGTTTTGCCCGTGAGGGTTGGTAATGTGTATATTATATATATATATATATATATATATATATATATATATATATATATATATATATATATATATATAT
Source organism: Armadillidium nasatum (assembly GCA_009176605.1). Lineage (NCBI taxonomy): Eukaryota > Metazoa > Arthropoda > Malacostraca > Isopoda > Armadillidiidae > Armadillidium > Armadillidium nasatum. The sequence continues at coordinate 22,864 of SEYY01021374.1, read as the reverse complement.
ATATATATATATATATATATATATATATATATATATATTATATATATATTATATATATATATATATATATATATATATATATATATTATATATTATAATTTTATTATATATTTTTTTATATATATATATATTATAATATATATAATATATATATATAATATATATATATATATATATATATATATATATATATATATATATATATATATATATATATATATATATATATATATATATATATATATATATATATATATATATATAATATATTATTATATATATAAAAAATATATATTATATATATATATATATATATATATATATATATATATATATATATATATATATATATATATTATATATATATATATTAAAAAAAAAAAAAAAAAAAAAAAAAAAAAAAAAAAAAAAAAAAAAAAAAAAAAAAAAAAAAAAAAAAAAAAAAAAAAAAAATATATATATATATATATATATATTATATATATATATATATATATATATATATATATATATATATATATATATATATATATATATATATATTCTAAAGACGTAATTTCTGCTCTCTCTCCGAGCTTTACACGAAGCAGACATATGGCCCTGATGGTATTCCTCCTGCAGTTCTCAAAACTTGTGCTTCCAATCTGCACCCTGATTTGGTAAACAATTTCGTCTCTATCTCTCTACTTCAGCCTTCCCTTCTTCCTAGAAACGTGCGCTCATTCAGCCTGTGCTGAAGAAGATGGACCATTTTCAACACTATAACTATCGTCCTATTTCTTTAATCTCCATTCTTTCTAAAGTTTTCGAATGTATCCTTTAACAGGAAGATTTGGATACATCTCAATTCTTCAAATCAACTCTTTAAAAACCATACTCTGATCGGACAGTATGGTTTTCGTAAAGAACGTTCAACTGGCGATCTTTCCCTTCTCTCTTATTCTCCACTATTCGGTGTTTCGGAAAATTTTTCGCTGTCGAGCTGGACATATTTTTTTTTTACGCCACCCCAGTTGTTTCTTTTTTTTTATAATGTTGTTCGCTCCTGTATGGAGTACGCCTCACACATCTAGGGTGGTTCCACTCATACAACTCTTCTCAAAAAGGTAAGTAAGTCTTTTCGTCTTCTAAACACTTTTGCGTCGAACTGTTGCGTCACTCTCTCTATACTATCGCTATTACAACAGACACTGCTCTTTTGAACTCTTACGTTCCATAACTCCACCAATGAGAAGGGCTCACAACCTCATCCTTTCTCTGTCTAGCTATCCAACACCAGACTTAACAGCTATGCTAAATCTTACATGTACTATATACTGTTAAAATCTGGAACACACTCCCTTTACTTGTTTCCCCAACTTACTTTGGCTTGCCCACTTATAAACACCGTGTATCGGGACATGTCGGCCATTAACGACCGGATTTCCAGTATTTCCTCTGACTTTTACCCACCACAGGATATATATATATATATATATATATATATATATATTATATATATATATATATATATATATATATATATATATATATATATATATATAATATATATATATATATATATATATATATATATATATATTATATTATAGGACTTGAAGTAAAACTGAAACCTTTAAATATACAACCTCTAAATAAAACTTTGAGAAATTAAGGAATTAAACATTCATTAAGCCAATTTTATAAAATATGTAGAATTTAACAAGCATTGGGGGGGGGGGGCAATTAAAATTTTTCCCTAATATATTTTTAGAAAAAGAAAATATTTATTTTAAATATTGTTAGGTTATATAAGTGATACCGACATTGAATTATATTAATCTTACATTTCAAAATAGATTAATAATATATCCTTCTTTTATTTTATCATTCTTTTTATTTGTTATTAAAATGAAAATAATACGTAAGCTTTTGTCACTTGAGCGATGCTGCATTAAAAGAATGTTACAGGAATCTGATCATGAAGTACTTCGACAATATTCTTGACAGAAATGAAAAACACCCAAGCGATTTGTTCATACTCAAAACTAATTAAAAAAAAGTGAAGCAGGGCTTGGAAATTACAACCAGCACTATAAAGATCAACTTTCTTTCCTTTTTTGAAATTGAATTAAGGGGGGTCACTCAATAAAATTTATACACAGTTTGCTTTTAATTAATTATAGTAAGTTTATTCACTCAGGCATTGACGATATATATCAAGGAAAATAATTTTAGGGGCAATGGTAGTTTTTGCAATTGTTCGGAGCTACCAATTTTGAAATTGTAAATTTAAAGAAGCAAATCTACTTCACACTTAATGGTAATCTTATCTGAATAGTGATGTACTAATTAATTTTTGTTTTCTAACACTATCTTCTAGTTACATTTCTTGTCACTTGCATAAAAAGGTTCGATGAAACTGGACTTTGTATAAGAAGATTTCTAGAAGAGTTAACATTCTTTGTTCCACTCCTACGTCTCTACGAGCTACATAACGTTGTTGACCCATACATGCATAAACGAAAGGAACCTTATAATTTCCGAAAGCTACTTTAGTACGCTTGATAATTGGTCTAATTAGCCTGATAATTAGTTTTTTTAATTGAGCATGACCATTTAGTCAATTCGGCTAATTATATTGTCTTACAATGTTCTTTTTTCAGAGAGTTGACTAATAATGGTGTCCCTCTTCTCCCAATGTACTCCTAAGTAGCAGCAGTTAACTTAAGTTTTGAGAGAATCGTGTAGTTTGATCTTCCGTCCTGCTCAATTTTATTTGTAGTTTGGAATTAATTAATCAAATTATCATGACAAATAGTTCACCATCTTATTTGAATTCGTTTATCGAAGGAAAATTTAATATTCAGAGATTAATAAAGTAT
>SEYY01021374.1:0-2500 GCA_009176605.1 Armadillidium nasatum | reverse complement strand
AAGTTGAAAGTCACTTATATGTATCAAAAATTGGGTCAACTCTTGTCCCAAACTTCAGTACCGTATCCTTTCATTGGAATGTTATGCCAATAGAAAATAAGACGAAAAAATGCCACATGGACTTCTCAATGATTAGCAATCGATGAAAGATGTTAATTTTTGGAATGATTTTCACAGTATATTTTTGATTATGATTCACTTGCAGCATTTAAGAAAGGACCTGATAAGTTTATGGATAGTCTGGGCATCATAAAGTATACATAATGATGACTAAGCTTATTGGCAAGTTTGTAGTTAAGTCTTTTGAAAATCTTCTGGGACATTGGTGATAGATGATCTGGGTATATTTATGGGTATGGATAGGGACTGACCAGGGCTCGGGCTTTGGCTGTGGTTGCTTAAATTTTGTAAAGAGGTCAAAAGCACTGAAATTTTAGGTTAAGAAAATTAGATTTAATTATAAGGAAGGAGTACAATAGTCAGCATTCACTTAAATTAATGATTATATGCATTTTTCAGAAAAAAAATCAGAGAATTATAGATTTTATATAATAAAAGTTTGAAAAAATTATAAAAATTTTTGATTCATAATAGTTATTTAACAGGTTTACTTAGGTAAGACCCTATAGGATATAAAATTATCAATGTAATCTATATTTATACATATCATTGTTATTTTATTACTGCGTATCAAATTTGAATCATTTAGCTATATTATTTTGTTTATAGTTTGTCACTATGGTTTTAGCAATATCGGAGTACTTTACAATGTTTCAGGATAGGCTCGAAATAGTCAAATGTAACATCTGCATTCAGGAAATTAGAAGAGGACCTCCGGGTATCACAAGCAAAAATTTTTAATCAAATCTTTATGGGGTATCTAAAATCAAATCACAAAGATGAATATTCAATAGCAGAAGAGGAGTGGTTAAAAAAATCAGAAAAAAGAAAATATTGAAAAAGCAAGAAGAAAAATCTTAATTTTCTTATATTTTGTTTGATTTAATCCACCATTAAGAAGTATAATTTTCAATTTTAACCCTGACTGGGAAACACCAGTTTTCCCTGATAATTAGCTGGATCCGGGGTTAGCCAGGGCCCCAGTGAGTCCATAGGTATAGATGTATGATATTGCTGGTATACATGAACCAAATGAGCCCTGCAAACTCCGCCATTTTTACTCTCCACTCCAGCTAAAAATCAGGGAAAACTGGGGTTTGCTTGCCAAGGCTAAAATGGCAAATTCATATTTAAGGGGACAATCCACTTTCAAAAAAAATTTAATTTTCTGCCAATTCTCTTGAAATTTTTAGGGTATATTAATTTCTTCCCATTTCTAGCATTTTTCCGAGTCTATAACTGTTAAAAAAAAAAAAAAATTTTTTTTTTTTTTTTTTTTTTTTTTTTTGAAATTTGACCCTTTTTTCAAATAAAAAACGACAGGGCCAAATCACTTCGGAATGACCTGAAATTTGGACTGTATATTCAGAATTCTATGGACTACAAAAACCTTCTAACAGACTTTTGTTCCCAGTGTTATAAAAAAATGTTATAAGCCGAAAACTGATCAACTATCAAAAAATTTTATTTTTTTAATTTTTTTTAAAATCCACCTTTTCGGACAAAAATTTTTAAAAAAAAATTACAGCTATAACATTTTTTATTTTTGGTAGGTGTATAGAGGAGAGCTGGGGCTACAAAATCCTCTCAATACTTTATTTGATGCGATTTTGACTTTCGGAATGCGCAAAAAATCAGGATTACATGATAAAACTATTTGTATCAATTTTTTTTTTTAGAAATGTGAATCATTCTGAATATTTTAATATAAAGTATATGTAAATATAAAAATATTTTTAAAAATTTTTTAAAATTGCGGGTGATGAAAAATGTAATAGGTAAAACTAAATTATATTTAATCTTCCACTCTTCAAGGCTTCCGTCTGCGCCCACCTGAGGGCTGTGCGTTAGGTGTGTGTGTGTGTGTTTAAATGAGCTTTGTGCATGTGTGTGTGCCCCCTCCTTGAAAAGGGCTCTGCCCGTGAGTGGTGGCGTTCTGTTAAAAAAAAAAAAAAAAAAAAAAATTATATTATTTAAAAATGGCAATTCCGTAGTGCTTTTTCTTAATATAAATGGATTAAAATAGTATAAATTATCTAGAAATAATTTGAAGAAAAAAAACCTGTTTGGTCTCGTGTGGTAGCAAAATTTATGCAAATTTTTCAGCATTTTCCCTTTGTCAAAATCACTTGATAATTAGTCTGTAGATAGTTAAAAAATTATCAATATTTATTTTGTTATACCTGAAATTTTCATGGCTGCCCAAAAAAGTCAAATTACCACTAATATCCAGTAATCATGAAATGTAAATTTTTTTTTTCTTAAAAAATATATTTGGGCATAATTTTTTTTTCTACCTGTGATGAGTTCATGAAATTTTCAGAGGTTGAATAGTTGTGTGAGATACACATTTTTTATTTAGAACAATTTTTTGTATACT
>SEYY01021373.1:37500-45630 GCA_009176605.1 Armadillidium nasatum | reverse complement strand
CCCGGCCAGGCCTCGAACCTGGACTTCTCGTTTGCTATCACGAGTGCTTGATCGACTGAGCTACGGAGCCGCATATATATATATATATTATATATATATATATATTATATATAATATATATATATATATATATATAATATATATATATATATATATATATATATATATATATATATATATATATATATATATATATATATATATATATATATATATATATATATATATATATATATATATATATATATATATATATATATATATATATATATATATATATATATATATATATATATATATATATATATATATATATATATATGATTTGCCTGTCGTCGTGAGTGGAGGTGCTTAAATCAGATGGGAAAAGAAAAGATAGAAGAATCAGATGGAAGAGAAGAGAAGAAAGAAGAAGAGAAGAAAAGACAAGAGAAGAGAAAAGAAGAGGAGAGAAGAGAGGATAAGAGAAGAAAAGACAACAGATTTCACAATCTGTTCTGAAAATTAAGAATGTTTAGAGATTGCTGAAGAATTAGATTGAAAAGAAAATTATTTCTGAACTTAAAAAATAATACCAAATTTATTTTAAAATATAAATTTTTAAAAAATATTTTCAAAAAACAAAATTAAATAAATAGCAACTAAATTATATTCAAAATTTTATGGAGGAGCAACAAAACTTTCAGTTAAAAGACTTTCGGCTTAAGTGGAAATGTAACATTAGGATTAACAATATAAAATTTAAAAACACGAGTTTGGATTGGGCGCCAAGGCTGGATCATGAAGCATAGTTCTTCGCATGGTTCTAAGGGTTGGGATTCCTTTTAGCCATTTTTTTGTCTTCCCATGTACGACTGTAGGAATTTTCTTGCAGTCGACTCCACCTTGCATCATGCGGGAAATGGTGTAATGTATATAAAAAATAAATATATATATATATATATATATATATATATATATATATATATATATATATATATATATATATATATATATATATATATATATATATATATATATATATATAATTAGGAAGGTTAAAGCCAACACCAAGGGTTTCCACATATCATTTAATACAGTGTGAACGTTTCAAACCTTAACGCGGTCAGCCTTCAGCACAATCTAAGTTCTAAAAATTTCCTAATTTAAAATATAAACCAAATATAAATTCATTAACTATATATAAAATACTAAAATAATAATAATAATTGCAATTAATTAATAAAAATATAAGAATAATATTGATATTAAAATAACATAAACAAAAACCAAGACTAAAGTCGAAATTTTGCAACACCAAGAAATATTAAAAAGGCTGGACTATTTTGGAAAAAGGACTTTATAATTGTGTGAAAACAAGAGTAGAAGCTTGTTCATTTAAGGATGGATCTTCTCTTATTCATTAAACTTTTAAAGTTGCCTGTTGAAGATTCTAGATTCCTTTTCGACTGGAAACTATATAGCCAAATTGATAGTATGGTTTGGGCTCTCCTTTAGGTCCTGCAATTGCAAATAGCTTTCTCTGCTATTATGAAAAACAATGGATCAGGCAATGCCCCCCTCTATTCAAACCCCTTCTCTATCGCCGCAACATGGATGATTGCTTCGTAGTTTTCAAGGAGAAAGATCATGCCAATTTGTTTCTACAGTATATGAATGAGAGACACAACATGATGAGATTCACCATGGAACAAGAAGTTAATAATTCCTATATCCTTTCTTGATGTATATGTTACGCATATTAACAACATATTTAAAACATCTGTTTATAGAAAACATACTTCTACCCTTCTTGCTACAAATTATTTTAGTAACATACCTTTTAAGTTTATTCTATTAGGTCTAAGATATAGAATCTATAGAGCATTTAAAATTTGTTCTGACTGGCATTTATTCCATAAAGAGATGGAATTTATTAGAATTCTTTTCCATTTTAATTTATTCCCAAAGTTCCAAGTGGAAAAAAGTATTAACGAGTTCCTCGTTAATATCTTTAGACCTGCTCATCATTTTCATACTGTTCCTAAACAAAAAATATATCTAAAACTTCCTTTTAAAGAATCCCTTACATCACAACTTTACTTTCTTCAGACACAAGGAATCTATTCCAATGTTTCTCAGATCCTCATTAATTTACTTATTTAAGTATGCCAGCTGTAATGCGTAATTAAAAGTGAGGATTGATAAATATGGAGGAGTTTATATATATATATATATATATATATATATATATATATATATATATATATATATATATATATATATATATATATATATATATATATATATATATATATATATATATATATATACTATATATATATATATATATATATATATATATATATATATATATATATATATATATATATATATATATATATATATATATATATATATATATATATATATATATATATATATATATATATATATATATATATATATATAATATATATGATTCCATTCATTAGATCTCCTTGTAGGACAGCGGTTCCCAACCTTTTTTTCCTTCCGTACCCTTCATAATGTTTTTTATTTACGAGTACCTTCGTACACACACAAATCCAATATATATATATATATATATATATATATATATATATATATATATATATATATATATATATATATATATATATATATATATATATATATATATATATATATATATTAATCAATGCACCACATCCCGCATGATGCAGGGTGGTGTCGAATGCAGAAATTTAACATTTCTGCAATCGTATTTGGGAATAAAACCTGGTTGAAAAAGGTTCCCAGTCCTTAGAACCATGCAAAAAAACTATTCTTAATCTGACTTGACTGCGACGAAATCATCATTCATTATTGATCAGAGGTTACTTCTAAACTTTATTTTTTTTTAATATTTAATTTTCCATTAATTGCCGAAAGTACTTTGCATTGAATTTTTTTTTTTTTTTTTTTTTTTTTTTTTTTTTTTTTTTTTTTTTTAGCTTTGGTTAATATCATTCTTCAAGCATAATTCCACAAACAAACTCTGCAACTTCAGGGAGAAGATCTTGAAGCTTCATATCCAATAGCCTTCTCTTTTCTTCTTTTCCGTTCTCTTCTCTCTCTTCTCTTCTCTTCTCTTCTCTTCTCTTCTCTTCTCTTCTTTCTCTTCTCTTCTCTTCACTTCTCTTCTCCTCTTCTCATATCTTCTCTTCTGACTTCCTTGTGATGTTCCTAACTTTTCTTCTTCCCATCTGCTTCCAAGCACATCCACTCTCGACGGCAGCCGAATCATATATATATATATATATATATATATATATATATATATATATATATATATATATATATATATATATATATATATATATATATATATATATATATATATATATATATATATAAACTTGCAAAGAAAACAGATAAATTCATTTTATAGCAAACTTTTCGTATTCACTACAATACATCTTCAGAGTTGAAAATAGAATTAACAAAATTTTAATATTACAAAAAACATTGAACCAATTTTTTAAAAGGTGGAGTCTAGGGCTTTTCGTCTCATCAATTCTCCTGCTCTTACTAACTCTCTCCAGTCTCTTTCTTCCAGTCGAATTGTTGCATCACTTTCTCTATACTATCGCTATTACAACGGACATTGCTCTTCTGAACTCTCACGTCGCATACCTCCTCCATTGAGAAGGGCTCGTGCGACACGACTTTCTACACAGTCTCATCCTTTCTCTGTCCAACTCCGATCCCAGACTTCAACCGCTATGCTCACTCTTACATGTACTCTACTGGTAAAGTCTGGAACACACTCCCATTATCTGTTTTCCCAACTTCCTTTGACTTGCACACTTTTAAACACCGTGTATCGGGTCACGTCGGCCATTAGCGACCCGATTTCGAATGCTCCCCAACTCTGGTGGATATTGGTAGGCCTCTGGCCTCTGCCCACCAGAGGAGACATAAAATATATATATATATATATATATATATATATATATATATATATATATATATATATATATATATATATATATATATATATATATATATATATAGAGAGAGAGAGAGAGAGAGAGAGAGAGAGAGAGAGAGAGAGAGAACTAAGTGCAAGGACGACAGGACTAGCCATCCGGCCTTGTGATTACTCTGTCAACGGCTTGTAACTACTCCAGAACCAGCATTGGAAGCCATAGCTCGGAGAAGCACAATCTTTTTGAAGACCTCTGGGAGAGAGTGTTTAGAAGTTAGTTTGAAAGCGATGCTGGTCCTACTGAAAGGGTAAAAACCCTACCTGAGAGTCTGGATAAGACTCATGGACCGGCATGGAGATCAACGAGCCGAAAAACATGATTTTTTAGAGGGCTCTGGGAGAACTTCTACAAGCGAATGGGGAAAGATGCTGGTTCCACTGACAGGGTGAAAACCCTTCCTGGGAGAGGTTGTAGATTGTAGTATATATATATATATATATATATATATATATATATATATATATATATATATATATATATATATATATATATATATATATATATATATATATATATATATATATATATATATATATATATATATATATATATATATATATATATATATATATATATATATATATATATATATATATATATATATATATATATATATATATATATATATATATATATATATATATATATATATATATATATATATATATATTGTTTTGGCCGACTCACCGGGTGCGGTGCGGTGCGGTGCTCAACACATTTTCAACAACCCGGTGCGGTGTGGTGCGAAAGAAGAAATAAAAGTGCGGTGCGGTGCGCAAAGGAAAATTAAGTCACAAAACTATCCTTTAAAACCTTAGCAAGTTAATACCATCAGAGGCCGTAAAAAACTTTATGGATATTAAAAATGAATACAATCAATATTGTCATTTGATTTCTGACAAGGAAACTATTAACGCTGAGTTTATCTTATGGAGAAAAAAAAATGGGAAAATCATGATATTAAAGATCTTCCTTCAAATGTCATCGATGCTTTAAATAATTGTAATTGTGAACTTTTCCCGAATATTTTTGAATTACTGAAGGTTTTTGCGTCAATTCCAGTAACAACATGCACTCCAGAAAGGACTTTTTCAACTATTAAAAGATTAAAAAATTATTTAAGAAATTCTACAGGACAGGAAAGATTAGTAGGACTTGCCCTTATGAGCATTCACCGAAGTTGCAAAGTCAACACGGAAAAGGTTATAGATGAATTTGCATCTAAAAAAGCTAGAAGATGGAAATTATTGTTATAAAGCGTTCTTCAACATTTTGTTAGTGGTGAGTACTATATATATATATATATATATATATATATATATATATATATATATATATATATATATATATATATATATATATATATATATATATATATATATATATATTGCTAATGAGGATTCGAACCCTGACCTCTAAGATGGTAAGCCATGGCGCTAACCACTACTCCACTGATGGTACAAAAAGGAATCACGTTGGAACTTCTCCTGAACAACCTCCATGACTCCATCCCAAAGGATTCCTCCGACCACACTCGGGCTTAGGGTTAGCGGGTCAGTTCTATCCTCAGAGACCGCAGCTCAATAGGTATGTATTATTACCACATAAACCGTGGAATATGTACCATCAGTGGTATAAAGGTTAGCGCAATGGCTTACCATCTTAGAGGTCAGGGTTCGAATCCTGATTAGCAGTATATATATATAGTATGAATTTTATCCCACGGTTTATCGATATATATATATATATATATATATATATATATATATATATATATATATATATATATATATATATATATATATATATATATATATATATATATATATATATATATATATATATATATATATATATATATTGGTGGGCAAAGGCCAGAGGCCTACAAATTACTCCATGAGTTAGAAAAGCCTCCGGAAGGGTCGAATTGAAAGCAAACATGTTTGAAAGAGTTTATGTTAAAGCACAATAAGTTGTCAAGAAAGATAAAATGAATGAGTTCCAGACTTTCCAAGTGGAGTATATGTAAGATTGAGCAGAGTGGTTAAGTCTTTTGTCAGGGAGTTGGAAAGAGAAAGAATGAAGATGTGTAGAATGGCATTTCGAACGAACTCTTATCGTTGGAGGAGATTTGAGACATGAGCTTCAAAGTATTGTCCTTGTAAATGCGATTATATTGAGGTTGAAGAAACAACAGAAAAAGATACAAAGAAATTTAGTAAGAATAAAATAGTTAATAAAACGAAAACCTCTGCAATACACTTTTTTCAAGCAGAGCTGTGTGACTGAAACCACCCCAGATGTGTGAAGCATACTCCATACTGGGACGAACAACCCCTCTATGAAGAGAAAGTAACTGGAGTGGAGTGAAGAGATTTAGAAAGTACCTCAGAAAACCCAACCTTTTAGAAGCTTGTTTAGAAAGAGAAGTAATATGATCTCCCCAAGAAAGATCATAAGAATATTTAGGACAGAATAAAATTCGAATCCAACTAAATTTTCTATTTTCTAATCCGAATCCATGAAAAAAAACTTCGAATCGGGACTCGGATTCGTCCATCACTGATATATATATATATATATATATATATATATATATATATATATATATATATATATATATATATATATATATATATATATATATATATATATATATATATATATATATATATATATATATATATATATCCTTCGGTTTTAAAAGATATACCAATATTCAAAAGTTTGTGAAAACCCGGAAACAAATCCAAATCAAATGTCTACATCATCTGTCTGATACAGGGAGTTATGCAGTGTGAAAAGTTAAAGGAAGTTAGAAAGATAAAAAGTAGGAAGTGTGTTCCACATTTACCAGTGGAGTATATGCAAGAATTAGCATTGCATTTATGTCTGCGGTTAGAGTATTTGACAGAGAAAGAATTAGACTGTGTAAAAGAGTTTCAGTATCTCCTCCTCAAAGGAGGAGGTATGTGACTAGTGAGCTCAGTAGAAAAGTGTCTTCCGAAATGACGGTGATATAGGGATAGTTAAGCAACTGTACTGCGTAAAGAAAGACACCGGAAAGAGTTAATGAGACTCGGAGAGATGACATATAAAAAAAGCAGTGTGTGTGGAACTGTCCCAGAAATGTAACGAAACCTCCATACAGGGGTGAACAACTCCCCTTTACATAGAAAGTATCCGAGGTGATGGGAAGAAGTTTCTAAAGTGCCTCTGAGCACTCAACCTCTTAGAAGCTTGTTTCCAAGAAAGATCACTAGAAAAGGAAACACCAAGAATATTAACATAAGACTGTTTGTGTTACGTCTTTTCGATGAAGATATTATAGTTATTTGGAAGATTATTACGAGTTGATCGATGGAAAAAATTGTCATTTTGAGGGATTGAAAGCATCCTTGTTTTCTATGTCCCAACTTGACATAGAAGAAACATCTGAGGTTATTTGCTTAAAAGTCACCCCTGTAATACCAATTCTTTGCTGTCCAGGGGGTACTTTTTCATACTGGAAAGAGTAGTGAAGGGTAGAGTCATTGGTATAAGAGCAGATGAAAAAAGAAACAAACAAAAGGGAATCATGAATGAAAAGTAGAAAAGATTTGTTAACAAAATAGAACCCTGGATTACATCTTTATTGGTAGATTAAAATATGATCGATGGTTGTCTTAAACAGAAGCTATAGAACGACCGAGAAGAAACTCCGAGAAAAGTTTTCAGGTAATGAAATAGATACTGAAAGATGGGAGATTAGAAATCAAGGCTTTGTGCCAGACTTTACTGAAGGTCATTGATATGTAATGAGACACTACAAAAGATTCACTAAACAGCAGCCAAATGGATGAAAAAAACATCACCAGTTAAATGTTCTTAAGGAAGTGTTACTGGCGACCTGTGATAAGATTAGAAGATCTAAGATGTTTCCAAATTTTACTGTTAAGGGTGCATTCAAAAATTTTGGAGAGGACAAGGTTCAAGAGATAGGAAAAAGGTTGGAAGATTGAGAGGTGTCTTCCTTTTTAAACACATTTTGAATAAGTTGAAGGTTAACGTTGATATGCAGAGAGGAAAAATTATACCAAGGTAGAGTGCAAGTTCAGAAACACAAGTGTTGAGTAAC
>SEYY01021373.1:30000-32500 GCA_009176605.1 Armadillidium nasatum | reverse complement strand
AGCTATGCATAATCTACATGTCTGGATCACACTTCCTTTTCTATTTTTTCAACTTTCTTTGATTTTCACAACTTCAGACTCAGTATATCGGGATATGTTGGCCATTAATTGAACTGATATTTCCCTATCTCTGGTGGAAAGTAGTGAGGGAAATAATAATAATAATAATAATAATAATAATAATAATAATAATAATAATAATAATAATAATAATAATAATAATAATAATTCCTCATCAGACTCCTTTTATTGTGGTCGTTAATCAATTTTAGGTTCATTAGGGTTCCGAGGAAAGAATTGAGTTTCTTGAACAGGTGAATGATAGTTGTCAGCTTGCTAGGACTGTCACAACCGGTTCGAGACTGCTATTTAGTGCAGTTCTGTGTTCAATCCCCAAGGTTACAGGAGGTTTGGCCACTCTTGGCTACAAACACTGGTTGGTACAAGTCGCCTTACCACGTGTGGGTTGCAAAGTTTTTTATTTGAGTAGACGCAACTGCAAAGTAAGATCTATGAGAAGATTATCTTCATATTGATCAACTGCTTCGAAATCTTCACAATCCGGCCAGGAATTGCTTATAGCAACTTCATTTTAAGTCCAAATTATGTATTTATTGATATATAAGAAAAAAAAGACCTGACTGTATAATTTTGTTGCTCCTCACCGAAATATCTTCACACCATCTTTAATTTGTCTATTTACAATAATTTAATTGTTGTAAAGAACTAGATAATAATATTTTATTGCTCATAATTTTTAATTCGTTAAAAAAAATAATTTTGTTTTTATAATATAATCTGAATTTTATTTTCAAATTCAGATAAAAAATTTTGAAACTTTTTTTCGACAAACTTTTGTTAGCTGCTTCTAAATAAAATCTGGCGTTAATTCAGGCGATCCTTCTTCATTTCTCTTTTAACAATTCTTCAGAAATCGTAGTTCACTTTCAATCCCTTCTCTCTCTCTCTTCTCTTTCTTTCTTTCTCAGATGTTTCAATAATAATAATAATAATAATAATAATAATAATAATAATAATAATAATAATAATAATAATAATAATAATAATAATAATAATAATAATAATAATAATAATAATAATAATAATAATAATAATAATAATAATAAAAATTAATAATAATAATAATTAATAATAATAATAATAATAATAATAATAATAATAATAATAATAATAATAATAATAATAATAATAATAATAATAATAATAATAATAATAATAAAATAATAATAATTTAGAATGAAATAATAATAATAATTACAACAATGTAATATTAGAAAAACATTAATAAAAATTAGAATAATAATAATATAATAATAATAATAATAATAATAATAATATAATAATAATAATAATAGTAATAATAATAAAATAATAATAATTTAGAATAAAATAATAATAATAATTACAACAATGTAATATTAGAAAATATATTAATAAAAATTAGAATAATAATAATAATAATAATAATAATAATAATAATAATAATGATAATAATAATATATTAATGAAATAATAATAATAATAATAATAATAATAATAATAATAATAATAATAATAATAATAATAATAATAATAATAATAATATAAATGCAGTATGAAACAAAAATAAAAAAGGAATAATAATAATTATAATTATAATAATAATAATAATAATAATAATAATAATAATAATAATAATAATAATGTAAGTTTTATTTTACATTAAGCTTGAAATTAATAACTTCAAGTACTTGAATTCTGTTGTTTTATTTTCTCTTTAAACTTGAATATATATATATATATATATATATATATATATATATATATATATATATATATATATATATATATATATATATATATATATATATATATATATATATATATATATATATATATATATATATATATATATATATATATATATATATATATATATATATATATATATATATATATATATATATATATATATATATATATATATATATATATATATATATATATATATATATATATATATATATATATATATATATATATATATATATATATATATATATATATATATATATATATATATATATATATATATATATATATATATATATATATATATATATATATATATATATATATATATATATATATATATATATATATATTCTAATAAGAATGTAACTGAAAAAATTTGTTGTGACATTTTTGAGACTTGTCCCAACGATTCGCTAGGACAATTTTGCAGTATATATATATATATATATATATATATATATATATATATATATATATATATATATATATATATATATATATATATATATATATATATATATATATATATATATATATATATATATATATATATATATATATAAATTAATAATTTGCCTATCACTGCGCAATACATATATAAGTATATAAAATAATGCAATTTGCACCTAAATCAATTTTAACAAAGAATTCTCAAACTATAAAAGACAGACCAAAATCTTTTGTC
>SEYY01021373.1:17500-27500 GCA_009176605.1 Armadillidium nasatum | reverse complement strand
TATATATATATATATATATATATATATATATATATATATATATATATATATATATATATATATATATATATATATATATATATGGGTTCATCACGGATACGAGACTTGTGATCATACGGATTCTAATTTCGGCACTGATTCTGATTCCTTCTCCGTTAGATTCAAAGTCACGTGATGGTAATGATGTCATAATAATACGATATATATATATATATATATATATATATATATATATATATATATATATATATATATATATATATATATATATATATATATATATATATATATATAATTTTTATTTCACATTTGGTGGGCAAAGGCCAGAGGCCCAGTAAAATTTCCGCCAGAGTTTGGTAGAAAATCGGAAACTTTGTCAAATTAAAGGCCAACATGCCCCGCAACACTGCGTTTGAAAGTGTTTAAGTCATAGAAAGTTTCGAAAATAGATGAAGGGAGTGAGTTCAAGATTATTACATGTAAGATTGAGCATAGCGATTAAGTTTGTGGTCAGAGAGTTGGATAGAGAAAGGATGAGACTATGTAGAAAGACGTGATGCACGAGCCCTTCTCAATAGAGGAGGTATGTGACGAGAGAGTTCAGAAGAGCAGTGTCCATTGTAATAGCGATAGTATAGAGAAACTGACGCAACAATTTCTCGGGCAGAAAGAGACTGGTGAGAATTAGTGAGAGCAAGAGAGTTGATAAGATGAAAAGCAATAGACTCCACCTTCTCAAGGAGAGCTGTATGAATAGAACCAACCCAGATGTGTTAGGCTTACTCCATACAGAGTCGAACAACACCCCTATAAAGAGCAAGCAACTGGGGTGGAGTGAAGGGATTCTTAAGGCACCTCAGAACACCTAACCTTTCAGATGCTTGTTTAGAAAGAGAAGTAATTTGATTTTTCCAAGAAAGCACAAGAATAAGAAACACCACAGAGCCTCAGCTTATTTCGTGAAAAGAAAAAGAGACTGACACATTTTTATTCCTTTTCATACTCTTGACATCTCAAATATTAATCAATCATGACTCGACATAAATTAACATACCTACAATATGACTCATGCCCCATAAACGTCTCATGTACGATACTTTTGCATTTATAAAGTTTCGTTACTTTTGGACTCACATTCGTATATTTTGAAAATTTTTCCTCACAGTTAATATGAGAAAGAATATAAAACAATTATGGGTCATTTTCTTCATTATTTAAGAATAATTGTAATGAATTAGAAAAGTAATAAAGTCGCTTATACTTTAAATTAAAGGAATAATATAATATAGTTTACAGAATTTATTAATATAATCTGTCATAAGATATGCGTTATGTAAAATTACTTGAGATATTTTGGTATAATATTAGATTTGCTATATTTAGTGAAAATTATTTTCTTTTCAAAGTTTTATTTCCATTTGTGCATAAACTTTCTAGTCAACATAGGCTAGCAATAATAACAATTGTTTTAGTTCTTAATTTCTTCAATAAAACACAATGCATTTCATTTGTCTTAAGGAAAAGTTATATTTCAGATTATATTAATTTATATTAAATAACCTACATAACCCATCTGATCTCCAATTGGAATTTATATAGGTTGTAATTTATATTTCAATTATGATTAATATCGATTAAATAACTTTCAAACTTTTCTCCACTTGGAATTGGGGAAAGCAAATTTGATTAATTTCGAATAAATGCCTTAAAACCCCACTTACCTCTTCCAAACTTCCAAAGTTTTGGACCCTCTCACCTCTTTCCTTGGAAGTTTTGAACCTACTCACCTCTTCCCTTGAAAGTTTTGAACTCTCTCACCTCTTCCCTTGGAAGTTTTGAACCTACTCACCTCTTCTCTTAGAAGAGGCTTGGACTTTCACTACTAGAAGCAGAGTGGAGGCGGCGGAAATGAGAGCACTGCGCCTGATAAGGGGAGTGACTAGGTTGGACAGAATGAGGAGTGCAAATATTAGGAGAGAGATTGATGTCGAGTCGTGGAGTGAAGTGGCAGAGAGGCGGCAGCTGAGCTGGTACGGACATATGAGAAGGATGAACGACGCGAGATACCCGGCAAAATTTTACAACTGGCAGCCGGAGGGAAGGAGACCAGCTGGAAGACCTAAGAGACGATGGAAAGATGGGGTGGCCGAAGCTATTGATAGAAGGGGAGTGACGCTGGAGGAGGTTGAAGAAAGGAGACTGTATATGGACAGATCTGTCTAGAGAGGCATCGCGAGAGACAGGACAGGGCTATGCCCTAACTACTCGTCTGGTGAGAAAGGTGATATATATATATATATATATATATATATATATATATATATATATATATATATATATATATATATATATATATATATATATATATATAATATATATTGAATATAACCTTTATAAGTTTAAAAATAAAATAAACCAAAATGCTATAATTTTCATTTTTGTTTTAAAAAAAAAAGTTTTTTCCAATCCTATATCATTATTATTATTATTATTATTATTATTATTATTATTATTATTATTATTATTATTATTATTATTATTATTATTATATATTATTATTATTATTATTATTATTATTATTATTATTATTATTATTATTATTATTATTATTATTATTATTATTATTATTATTATTATTATTATTATTATTATTATTATTATGGGAGTGTTAATCTAAACATGAATCCTTTTTTGGTGATTATTCTACTTCAAAAATTACATACCTGAAAATAATTCCTGTTTTATTGTAAAATGAAGGTCTCCATCAGCCAAATTTATCTTGAGGCAAGTCAATATCATCATAGGTTTGAAAATTAGACTCTTAAAAATAATTTTGTCTTTTTACCTAACATCTGAAATGAAATTAATTATATACTTTAGACAAAATGTAATATGTATTTTTAATAGTATAGTTCCAACTCTCCTATAAATTTGGCTGGAGGCTGGATGACCAAGTCTAAATATTTTTTCATTGGTCAGTGGCCAGATATCCTACCAAGAAGATATTTTCTATTTCTAATATCCCAAGGTAAAAGTCGTAATATTCTGGCTATTTATATACCTAAATTTATAATAATTCCAACTGTCAAAATTCTTCCTATTACTCAAAATCCTGAGAATATCCTACACTTCTGAAATCATCAATTATACTTTTAAAGATAGCCAAACTTGATATTTCTATATTTTCCATAACTTTTTTTTCTACACTTAAATTTGCATATAAATAATTCAAATTCCAATTTCAACTCAACTCTGATCACAATTTTCATTGTAACTGACTTGAAGAAAAATTGCTTCATATATATATATATATATATATATATATATATATATATATATATATATATATATATATATATATATATATATATATATATATATATATATATATATATATATATATATATATATATATATATATGTAGTTTCAATACAGGAAAAAAAAATTCTTAATTACAGAAAATAATTTTTTTTTTTTTTTTTTTTTTTTTTAAATAATATTCATTTTAAACTTTGAAGTTCTCTAACTCTTAATCATTGACAATGATAGAAGTATTAGCTGTTATATTAAAATTAATTAAACAACAAAATATTTAATCATGATTTGAGAAAATACTTAAAGCCAATTCAATAACTGACTAATTTTTTGTCTGAGGATATAATAGCTAGAAGCTTACTTGCAAATTTTGAAAATAAAAGATTCAAATGCATTGCACATGAATTTGTCTAGAGGAGCCCCTGTACATATATGTTCCTATGCCATGATTGAATACTATAGCATTGTACCTTGACTATAGTAGAACTGATAAACAACTAATTTAAAAAAAAAAAAATATTTTGGCAATACGAATGCAAAGCATAATAGCGGTAGTATTGGGCAACTACCTGTAAAACAGATGATTAATATAAATGTATTAATTAATTATTTAATACTGAATTTTCAATATTTTATGAAATTTATTTAAATATTTATTATTAATACAAGAGTACATGCATGGCAGAGGAATATTTTGCTACAAGGGTCTCTAACCCCTGATCCATGAGTGATGAACAATAATCAGTAATCTTTATATTGATATTAAATTATATACATAGAATAATCCTTAGCTTTTATTTTCTGTTATTTTGAAAATGTGATACATATATACGGTAACGATTCTGCATATTATATAGTAAAAATTTATTCAATAACACTGTATGCATTCTACGGGTATGACTGCCAAATTTTGTGTATTAAGTTAATTTTTAATAATTTAAATATTTATATATATATATATATATATATATATATATATATATATATATATATATATATATATATATATATATATATATATATATATATATATATATATATATATATATATATATATATATATATATATATATATATATTGATCCTTATGAAAAGGATGTATGATCTTGTGGCCATTTCTTTCACATTTTACAAGTTATATAAAATGTAAACCTTAATATCAATAAATTAATTGTATTTCATTATCATTCATGGGTCAGGTAGATGGGAGATCTCCCTGTATAAAAATGTTTCAGCAATTTTATAATTCATGTAAACCAATTTTGCTTTTAAATTATTTTTTTCTCTACTGAAACAGAAAAGGAAACATATAGGCCTATGTAAATGCATTAAAGCCTAATTGAGGCTTGAAAAAAGATTTTTGTACAAAAAATATATCAAATAACTTTCATTTTTACCATAAAATGAAATAAATGTTATTGTATATAGAGGCCATAATATTGAAAACTGATAGGTCAATATATCAATTTCAATATAAAATATGATTATTACATTTGAATACATGGCAGATGAATATTTCTCTAACAGTGAGAAGCCACCCTTATCCTCAACCCAGTGAGTGGTGGAGTTTACTTTTCACTACATATTAATAAATATCAAATATATAAATTCAATATTGGTGTATCATTATTTCAAATATGTTTTCAGCTTTTTCTGTCACCCATACCTTTTTTGGAATAGCATATTTAAATTTTTAAATAAATGTATTAAATAAATTTGCAAAGCAAGCTAATTTTATATTAAAAATCACCTGTAAAATGTAGAGGCATATGATCTTCGACAGTATTTAGCTTCTGGTAAGTTCTTTTTTCGTGACTAACATTAATCAGCCAGCATAAAAGGGCTCACGGGTTTCAAATCTCAGAATGTCCAGCTGAAACCTCTCGCAGTGATTCTCACTGACTGCCCTAAGATTTTCATGCTAAACTGAGAGTCAAGGAAGTAGATCTTTAGACTCATATTGCATCCCAAGGACTTGTATAATGTCAAAAGCTCTTTCACAAAGTTAGAATAGTTATCTGCTCTGTGGCTTTCCAAAAAAGTATCTAAAAATTTTCTTAAATGACAAAGAAAGTAGGTTTTTCTACATCATTAAGCTCTTCCTCAAACTGCTAGTCGTTCATCAACTGCCTAATCTGTGGTCCAATAAAAAGACCTTCCTTGATATTAGAGTCACTTATTCTTTGAAATTTAGTTCTTAATATGTGAATCCATTGCCATTTCTATCCATATCTTTGACGAAATTTTTCATTAATTCTAACTTAATATACAAGGAAGGCAGATAAATTTTATAAGAATCAAGAAGGGGAGAATTGATAACATTTTTCTCTCCTGCAATCAGAGATCGTTATAAACACACTTTCTTCTGATAATGCTTTATCTTACTTAGCTGTCCCAATCAAAAAGAAAGCCAGAAAATTTTTTATAACTCAACTGCATTCAAAATAAATGTGACACGACATTTAAATCGGAACATGTATTCCACTTATGATCCTCATACTTAATTTATTGCAACAGAAGCTTCATACTCTCAAATGTTTCCTCATGTATGGTGTATGTGTCAGAAGAACAAAGAGAAAACATTACCATTGTGAAATAAAACTACTTTCAAAAATATTTTTTGAAGCGTCAATAAACAAGCGCTACTCATACTTATTATACGTGTTGCAAAATTCCTTCTTAACAGAATATTCATTATATATAAGCCATGCCGTTCCGAAGTGAGAAAAACTTTTCAAAAGCACATTACCTCTTACTATAAAACCAAGTTTAATCTCTTTTTGGAGAAGATTCCATCTTTTTAACCTGAATCAAGTAGTCCAGTTTCCTTAATGACAAATGTAAATCACGTACAAGATCATTCAGATATCCCTGACTCAAAATATGGTTCACTTGAAGAACAAATGGGCTGAAATGATTAATTCATTTTTTTTCTGTTTCTTCCTCCACTTCCTCATCAATTGACTCGTTGTCACTTAGTGCCATTTGTTTGGGAGGGTCAGGTACAGGTAAGTTTTCACTATAAGGCGCTGCTCTCAAAGGAGATTGCAAAATTAGGATATTTTGCAATGCTTGGATTTTAATATTATACCATGAATATCGGTCGTGCAAAGTAGCACTAAGAAGTGTAATATTTGGATTCTCTCCAAATCATAGATATCGAAAAAAGGTAAATGACGTGAACTCTTCGCACTTTGACCATCAAACTTGAGGGGCCCAAATTTTATCCTGATAACGTTCTTTGCTGCCGACGTAATGTTTATAGCACTTCCTAATCAATGACGTAAATACCGATTTTGTAACTTGAATGTTAATTCCCTACATACAGTACAAAAACAATTTGATTGTTTATACAGTTTCTAGCCATTATGAAAGTGAACCGCTCTCTCTCTCTCTCTCTCTCTCTCTCTCTCTCTCTCTCTCTCTCTCTCTCTCTCTCTCTCTCTCTCTCTCTCTCTCTCTCTCTCTCTCTCTCTCTATATATATATATATATATATATATATATATATATATATATATATATATATATATATATATATATATATATATATATATATATATATATATATATATATATATATATATATATATATATATATATATATATATATATATATATATATATATATATATATATATATATATATATATATATATATATAATATATATATAATATATATATATATATATATATATATATATATATATATATATATATATATATATATATATATATATATATATATATATATATATATTATATATATATATATATATATATATATATGTAAGATATTTAGCTTTCAACAAAAAAGAAAAGAATCACGATCCTGTGATTGAAAATATCAAATATTTATTACTCATAAATTTTAATTCTTTTATATATATATATATATATATATATATATATATATATATATATATATATATATATATATATATATATATATATATATATATATATATATATATATATATATATATATATATATATATATATATATATATATATATATATATATATATATATATATATATATATATATATATATATATATATATATATATATATATATATATATATATATATATATATATATATAT
Source organism: Armadillidium nasatum (assembly GCA_009176605.1). Classification (NCBI taxonomy): domain Eukaryota; kingdom Metazoa; phylum Arthropoda; class Malacostraca; order Isopoda; family Armadillidiidae; genus Armadillidium; species Armadillidium nasatum. Next base: position 20,078 of record SEYY01021373.1, on the reverse strand, counting down.
ATATATATATATATATATATATATATATATATATATATATATATATATATATATATATATATATATATATATATATATATATATATATATATATATATATATATATATATATATATATATATATATATATATATATATATATATATATATATATATATATATATATATATATATATATATATATATATATATATATATATATATATATATATATATATATATATATATATATATATATATATATATATATATATATATATATATATATATATATATATATATATATATATATATATATATATATATATATATATATATATATATATATATATATATATATATATATATATATATATATATATATATATATATATATATATATATATATATATATATATATATATATATATATATATATATATATATATATATATATATATATATATATATATATATATATATATATATATATATATATATATATATATATATATATATATATATATATATATATATATATATATATATATATATATATATATATATATATATATATATATATATATATATATATTATGTCTCCTCCAGTGGGCAAAGACAGGTGGGCTCCTAATTTTCAACGGAGTTGGGAAAATCAATTCTTTTCGCTGAATACCTACATGTTCAGATATACAAGTTTAAAAGTGTTCAAGTCAAAAGATGGAAAAATTAGTAAATGGAATGTGTTAAAGATTTTACAAATAGACTATATAAAAGATTGAACATAATCGCTAAATCTTTGGTCTGTGAGTTGGACAGAGAGGATGAGACTGTGTAGAGATGAGTGCGGCACGAGTTCTTCTCAGTGGAGGAGATATGCGGTGAGAGAGTTCATGACAACAGTTTCCATTGTAATAGCGATAGTATAGAGAGGGTGATGCAATAATTCGATGGGCAGAAAGAGATTGGAGAATGTCGGTGAGAGCGGGAGAGTTGATGAGACGAAAAGCCCTTGATTCCATCTTCTCAAGGAGAGCTGTATGATTGGAATCATCCGATGTGTAAAGCATACTCCACACAGGGATGAACAACACCAATACAGAGAGAAAGCAACTGGGTTGGCGTGAAGAAATCACGAAGGCACATTAGAACATCAAACCACTTAGATCCATATTTAGAAAGAGAATTAATATTATCTTTAAAAGAAAGACCGAAAGAAAAAAATTCACCGAAAATATTAAAAACAGAAAAAGGTTTGAGTAATGCGTTTTTGAAGAAGATATAATAGTTTTGTTAAAGATTGTGTCGATTTGAAAGATGGAGGAACTGAATTTTTGAGGCATTGAAAACTACCATGTTTATTCTGCCCCAATTTGAAATTCTTGAAAGATCAGAGGTTAGTCTATTAACTGATGTTGGGAGGGAGGTCTTTTAAACTGAAAAAAGTAATGATGGGGTGGAGTCATTAGCAAAGGAGTGAGTGGATAGAAGATGAAGTAATAAAGAGAAGGTTATTAACAAAAAACAGAAAAAGTGTTGGTGGATAGGACAGATCCTTGAGGAATACCACTATCAATAAATTCATAGGATGAACGGTGGTCGTCTTCAATAGCTGCTATAGAAAGAAAAGAAATGAAATCAGAGAGAAGGTCCCAAAGAGAAGGGTGGATTCCGAAAAAGGGAAGTTTGGAAATCAAAGTTTTGTGCCAGACTCTATCGAAAGCTTTCGATATCACTAGTAAAGAGTTTTTTTAGGAAAGCCATACTGGCAATTAGGAATAAGATTAGAAGTATTGAGATGTTTCCAAATCTTCCTGTTAAGGATAGATTCGAAAACTTTAAAATGAATGGAGGTTGAAGAAATTGGAAGGTAGTTAGAGGGTTGAGATGGGTTTTCCTTCTTCGGCTCTGGCTAAATGAGAAGGAAAGGTTGAAGTAAAAAGACATTGGCAAAATAGTTTACCAAGGCAGTGTGCAAGATCAGAAGCACAAGTTTTAATAACTACAGGAGAACTACCATAAGGACCGTACGCCTTCTTAGTGTTAAGGTCTCAGGGAGCTGAAATGACGTCTTTAGAAGAAATTACAATTTTAGTCATAGGGGTTGAAGGAGTAGGAACAGCTCCGGAATCGTTTAAGGTTGAATTGGAGACAAAAGTTCAGACCGAAGAGTTCAGCTTTAGAGAAAGATAAAGCGCCAGTTAAACAGTCAGAAGATTCTTGAGGAGGGAAATACTAAGAATCAAAGTTAAGGTTGACATATTTTGAAAAATGCAAGAAAGAGCGTAAGGAAGGTTAACCTAAGAGATTATTGCATTTTGCAAGGAGAAAAATGTTTTTAGTGTTACGAAGTATATTTTGCAAGATTTCAGGAAAAAATATAAGTTGTGTGAGTTTCTGAAGTTTGAAGACGACGGAAATCCATGAAGGCAGCATCCCTGCGGTGGATAGCACGGGAACAAGAAGAGTTAAACCAGGGAGAGTTAATAAGAGGAAAATCCATAGACTCCACCTTTTTAAGGAAGGCTGTATAAGTGGAACAACCACAGTTGTGTAAGTCGTACTCCTTAAAATAAATATAAAATAATATATATTATAT
>SEYY01021373.1:5000-15000 GCA_009176605.1 Armadillidium nasatum | reverse complement strand
GGGCAAGTATAGAAAATAACACATTTCGTGGAATGCTCAGAGATATATATTATAATAGCAAAGACTTAATTATTAATTATTTCCTAATTCAAAACACACATCATAATGTATTTTGATTCTTCTTTCCCATATCATTACGAAAGTTTAGGATTTTTGGGGAGGATTCCAGGTTTAACTCCAGTTTGGAGGAAAATTTTCATGCCATTTTCAATGACGTTGTGGTATCTTCTTCTGACAACTATTATAATATTAATCCCAGTTACTTTCTTCCTGACGAAATTTGAGAACAGATGTGGGAGTAATTTCAAATTTTCTACATCCTTTTTACTAGTAGGTATATATATATATATATATATATATATATATATATATATATATATATATATATATATATAATATATATATATATAATAATATATATATATAGTTATCAATTCTGCTCTAATACGCTTGGAAATAATTAGGGTAGGTATGTTTTTAGTTCCTGTTTGGTAAATGTGTCTGCAACATTCCCCTCACATGGTGAAAGTGTAAACATTAAGATGTGGTAAGTTTATGTTGCAACAGCTAAACCTGATCCCAGATAGCTATGGAGATAATTGGACAGGTCAGTAAGAATGAGGATGATTACTTCGTCAGCATTATCTCTAAGTTCTAGGAGAGAATGAGTCACATGTCGTTAACGTCCATGGCACGTAATTTGATGAAAAATTATCAGAAGACTGTTTTGAAGGAAGAACTCATTGACTTCACCTTCTTGAGTGAACATTTGCTGAAAATCTGTTTATCATGCTCGAAAGTAGTCAAAACAAATGCAGAAAGTGAGCATCTATTCTCTATAGACAAGAGCATATTGATGATTAAGAGATTCCCTTTTTCAAATGCTAACTTTGCAAGGTCGAAATTCATGAAGGACAGCAAGTATCATGTCAACAAGATAAGAAGGAAAAAGAGAAGAGTAAAATCATTAATTTGAATTGTTAGGACTATTTTTTTTTTGCAAATTTTTAGGTGCTTAGTTCTTTTATGTTGATGAAAAAATATTTAGATCGGAAAGATTGTTATTTGATTGTAATTTTATTATTAATTTAAGCCTTATTTGCTTTGTTTAGAAGAGAGGCGTTCTCGATATATATATATATATATATATATATATATATATATATATATATATATATATATATATATATATATATATATATATATATATATATATATATATATATATAAAATAATTATAACGTAGCTAAAATATGTCTTCAAATCTCCCAGAAATGTTTTCTTAACAAAAAAAATTTCATTTTCTTATTTCAGAATTTAGTGTCAATTTGATTTAATATTTTTTAATTTTTTAATTTTTAATTTTTAGGTTCTCGGCATAATGTTTCGTCAAAATGTGAACGCAAACAATAGAAGGATTTGGTACTTATTACACCTGATTGTATGGATAATTGGTTCTTTTGTTATCACGTGCGCTTACTCTGGAAATCTTATTTCTTTCATGACCATTCCTCATTACCCAAAGCGAGTTGAAACTGTTAAAGAACTTGTAAACTCTAATTTAAGGTAGAATAAAAGTGTATCTTTTTTATTTATTTTCGTAAATGTTTTTAAGTACTATAATTCTCTTCGAATGTCTTTTTATATTACAGAGTTGGAGCACTAAACCTTGGTATTACTTTGGAAGAAACTCTCTTGACATCTCCGATTGAAGATTTAAGAAAACTTGAGAAAATGCTGAACTTTTATCCGTACAAAGACATTAGTTCTTCAGAAAGAATTATAGAATTAGTTAAAAACAATCATTTGATCTATATCGATGGACATTCATTCCTATTTTATCTTCAAAATTATTTCAATATTTCACAGCAAACTTACATTCTTAAAGAACAGGTAAGGAAAACACATGCTAAATTCTTCACCAATTATTACAGAGAAACTCTAAAAATAAATAAGTTTTCGCTAAATAAAATAAAGTATATGAATTTTTTATATATCTTCTTTTGCTTTCCACGTTGAAGTGATGTGGTGTAAACCAAACATTTAAGTGCTAAATCTTAATCAATTTTCTATATAATTTTCCACATTACTTGTCTCAATTACCAATTTATTTTGGAAAATTCTTTTTATTATCTACTTTTACGTCTGATACAGATCTTCTTTTGACAAATATTTCTCTTTATTCTTCACAATGGCATTGGATCTTGATGCTACTTGTTCATACTAACTCTTTAATTAATTTTTACATTCATGAATCTATCCTAGGTAATTATGTAACAGCAAGCCTCTAAATTTTTTATTTCCGAGAGTTCTAAGAATTTTTACCCTTAATTTATTACTATTAAAAAAATTCATAATACTTTAAGTATAATATAACAAAGGAATGATAATAATAATGCTATTTAAGATACAAAATATCATATAAAATTATCAATAATATTAATTGCAATAGCAATGCTAATTCTAATAAAAGTTGGTCAGCCTTGCTAAGTATTTTCAGAAATGCTGGTAATAATATTAATGAAAGTAACTAAAAAGGAAAACAGTAAGAAAAACAATTATTATTAATAATTAAAATAATAATAATAATAATAATAATAATAATAATAATAATAATAATAATAATAGTATATTAAATTAGCAGTTTAATCAATAATAATAATAATAATAATAATAATAATAATAATAGTATATTAAATTAGCAGTTTAATCAATAATAATAATAATAATAATAATAATAATAATAATAATAATAATAATAATAATAATAATAATAATAATAATAATAATATATATAATAATAATAAAAATAATATTAATAATAATACTAATGAAAATAATAATAGTAAAAATCTAAATAATAATAAAGTAATAATAAGAGTAATAATAATAAGGGAGGGTGCTTCTGAGCTGGCTCCGCCCCTCGTTCAACTCTACTCTCTATGCCTCAATACTAATACTTTCCCTCAGTGTTGGAAGCGCACACTGGTCCAGTCTATTCCGAAAAAGGGTAACCTCTCTGATCCTTCTATCTATCTCCCTATAGCTCTCACTTATATTCTGACTAAGATCTTTGAAACCCTTCTCAACTCTCACTTCTTGGATCATCTGGAATCTTATTCCCTTCTTTCTGACCATCAATATGGCTTTCGACGTTCGAGGTCTACTGGTGATATACGTACTTTCCTATCTCACAGATTTATGGTCTTCTGCCCTTAGGGATTATGGGGAGACTTGTGTGGTGGCGCTTGACATATCTAAGGCTTTTGACCGGGTAGGGCATGCGTCACTGCTTTCCAAGCTCCCTTCCTTTGGGTTTCCTCCATCTCTTTGCTTACTTATGTCTAGCTTTCTTTCTAATCGCTCCATTTCAGCTGTTGTTGATGGAGCGACTTCTTCCTTTCCTGTCAATAGTGGTGTTCCTCAGGGCTCTGTCTTATCTCCTACTCTGATCTTACTTTTTATTAATGATCTTCAAAGCTGTTCATCTAACCCTATCCATTCATATGCCGATGACTCAAACCTTCATTCTTCTACTAATTTCAAATCTGCTCCTTCCTTTGCATCTAGAGTTGCCTCTCGTCTTCATCTTTCCGATTCCATTCTTGTAGATCTGGATAGAATTTCCCAGTGGAGTCGTCTCAACCTTGTGAAATTCAACTCTTTAAAAACTCAACTTCCTAGAAATCTCCCTCTCAAAGACACCTCCTAACTTTTCTGTTTCTTTTGACGGTTCTCCCGTCTCTCCTGTTGACAATTTAAATATTCTTGGCCTTAACATAAACAAAAAAATGTCTTGGAAACCTCACATCACAATTGTTGCTAGGGCGGCCTCAAAGAAGCTGGGAGTTCTGTTTAGGCTGCGAGAATTTTTTTCTTCTTCGCAGTTACTTCAATTATACAAGGGCCTCATCCGCCCTTGTATGGAGTACTACTGTTCTCATATCTGGAGTGGCTCAGGTTTCACCCGTCTTTTGGATAGGGTTGAGTCAAAGGCTAAAAGACTTATAAACTGTTCTGTTCTTACAAATGCACTTGACCCTTTATCTATGCGACTTAACGTTGGTGCCCTGTCTCTTTTCTATAGGTAATACAGCGGCAAATGCTCGAGGGAACTGTCCACTCGCATACCTCCACCTTTACGGCGTCCTCGTAGCACAAAGGGTGCATTGTTTGCACATGAATTTTGTGTAGACATGGGCAACTCAAGGCTTATACCCTGTGGTGCCTCCTTCTTTCCAGCCACTTCTGTTTTGTGGAATTCTCTCCCATCTTCTGTGTTTCCTGCTGAATTTAATCTCCATTCCTTTAAGGACCACGTCTGTGCTCACCTGCGAAATTTGCGTTAGGCGTGGGTTGTGGGTTGTTTTTAACTCTTCTATTGTTCTAGCACCCCCTCCTTGAATAGGGCTATGCCCGTGAGCGGTGGTGATGTGAAAAAAACTAATGATAATAATAATGAGAAGAAGAGGAAGTAAATATTTGCAAATATAATAATGATCGTAATAATATAGTAATTATGATAATTGTTTTAATGATATAATAATACTAATAACTATAATAAGTATAATAATGATAATTTTTATGATGATACTGATGATAATAAAAGTGGTAATAGGTACAGTAATAAGGCTTATAATACTGATTCCAAAACTAACTTCAATATATAACAATAATTTAAAAATTTAATACAAATATCTATTACTAATAATATAATTATAATAATTATAATAATAATAATAATAATAGCAATAATGATGATAATAGTAGCAGTAATAAAAAATAATAATATTTATGAGAGCAATAATAATAATAATAATAATAATAATAATAATAATAATAATAATAATAATAATAATAATAATAATAATAATAATAATAATAATAATAATAATAATAATAATAATAATAATAATAATAATAATAATAATATTAATAATTAATAATAATAATCATAAATATAGACTCCAAAACTGTACCGCGTATTCCTGATGAGGACTAACTATCGATTTGTAAAGAAGAAGTATTATATTCTTAGATTTAAATTCAAAATTTCTAGCAATGAAACCAAAAACTTTAATAATTTGCCTTCTTTAAATTTTAAATTTTAGGTCTTTGCTGTTTCTCAATTTTAAATTTTTTTTTAATTTAATTTCTTTTGGGGATATAACTTAAATAACGTATATTTAATCTACTGATTCAATTATTTTGTTTCTCTTTTTCTTTTTCTTTTTCCAGATTATATATTGATTATGAGTCATGCCAACTCGAAACGTTTATATAAATTAATAAAGCCATTATTATTATTATTATTATTATTATTATTATTATTATTATTATTATTATTATTATTATTATTATGTCTTTTTAACATTGCATTATTTCATTATATATATATATATATATATATATATATATATATATATATATATATATATATATATATATATATATATATATATATATATATATATATATATATATATATATATATATATATATATATATATATATATATATATATATATATATATGTATATATATATATATATATATATATATATATATATATATATATATATATATATATATATATATATATATATATATATATATATATATATATATATATATATATATATATATATATATATATATATATATATATATTTAACAGATTTTGAAAGGGTATTTATGCTTTTATTTTAAAAAACATTCACCACTGACACATCCAATAAGTACAAAACTTAACAGATTAATAGAAACAGGAATATACTCGAGAATATTTGAAATGCACCTCGGTATGATTAGCAATGCTCAAAGACGAAATAAAAAGGTATAATTGAAATAAATTTGAATCATTACTTTTCAATGTGTAATATAAGAGTTTAAAGGAGAGGGTCCAATGTTAAAATTTTTTTTTCCTTTATTTTCATCCGATTCTCCTGAAATTTACAATATAGATAGCTGTTTTCCGACGAGAAAACCTCCATTCCTAACGTTTTTATGAGTGATTTAAGGTTTTGAAGTTATTTAGGAAATTAAAGGTATATTCAAATCTACGGTGAGGCCACTTGAAAAAAAAAATTTTTTTCCTAAAATTTGGAGGGTCTGATCCTTAAATCTATTAGCTACAAAAACGTCTAATAGAGTTTTTGCTCCCAGAGTTATATAAAAAAAAAATTTATTAGCCCAAGACTGACCAACTATCGAAAAAAATTATTTCTTGAAAAAAAAAAAAAACACCTTTCTGAAGGAAAAATATTTTTAAAAAAATTACAACTATTACATATATAAGTTTTGGTTTTGGCGCTACAAATTCCTTTTTATACTTTATTCGATCCGATTTGTTTTTTTCCGAGATATGACCCCTCAAAAAAAGGTCCATTTTTAGAAATTTTTCAAAAATTCCAAAAGTTTGAGGGGCTCTATCTTCCTTCAAACAAATAGCATTTAATAATGCACAAAATAAAAGCTGCATTCCTATCTCTTCGTTAAACAATATCCAAAAATTAAAAAAAATTCTTGATAGAGTTTTTTTTTACATAATATTTTCTCCGAAAGGTAGGGATTTTGAAAAAAAAAAAATTTCAAGAAAAAATTCGAGTGATTATCTGTTTCCACTAATGTAAGAAATTGGGGCTAAGATTGTTCAAAAATATTTTTCGTTCATTTGAACCACTTTTATGACCCCGCTATTCATTTTTTTCCAACTTTGACGACAAATAACTTTCAAACCGTTATACACTCAGAAAAAACGATGGAAATGGAGTTCCTTCAAAGTAAACAAGCTATACACACTGAAAATTTCAGCTCAATCGGTCAAAAAATAAAAAAAAATTTAAGATTGGACAAAAAGAAAAACTTATTTTAATTTTATTATATCAAATGTAAATATGTTGAGTCTACACCTTAGTTAATGTTAAAATGTTTACATTAAAACAATTAACTGAAAAATTGAAAAAAAAAATTTTCATAATTCCATTAGAAATCTTCATTATTGACAAATTTTCATTGTCATTTGTTTTCATTATTTTGTCAATTTTCGTTTTGAAACCTGTGTTCATATACACATGCATGTATTTAAATATATGAAACTGTTTTGTTAAAAGTATGTTTAAATGCTAATTACAAAATATTATTTCAGATTAATGGCAAACCAAAACTTCAAATTGCACACTTGCAAACGGCATTTTACGCTCTATTTCTAGGCTACTTCGCTTCAATTATCATTTTAGTTCTGGAAATAGTTATCAAGCGATCTACATAAGAATGACTAACATTTTAAAGAGTTAAACGACTGGAAAATATTTTCCAGTAAAAGAAGCAATATGAAATAATTAAAAATAAGAACAAAACTTGGATTAATCACATAAATTCACATTCGTTTAAATAAATATTTATAATTTTCTCTATTTTATAAGTTACATTTTATTTCTTCTAGTATTTAATTTAATTTCTAAGTTATATAATAAGATCGTTATCATAGAAATGAAAACTAGTTTAACTAATACTGATATCTTATAGGTTATATATCTTATATGTTATATTTTCAAATTTAATTATTTATTATTATTTAAATAATTTTTTTTTTTTTTTTTTTTTTTTTTTTTTTTTTTTTTATTTTTTATTGTATTTTTATTATATTTCTCTTAATTCTTATGAATATTACTTTTTTTTAAAACATTTGAATAAATTTTTGAAAAGTTATTTCTAAGTATACTCATATATATATATATATATATATATATATATATATATATATATATATATATATATATATATATATATATATATATATATATATATATATATATATATATATATATATATATACGATTGTTTTTTTCTTTATCAAAGTCAACAAGTAAATAGAGTTTTTGATGCTCTACATATATATATTTCGTATTTTGTATTAAAGGTTTTCAATTTCTGACATTATTCTTTTTCGTAGTATGGTTATATAAAAATAATAAATATGACTAGAAGATTTAGAATAAATATAAAAAATAATGAACAAAATTTCTTTCCTTATAATCTATTCTTCTTGTGTTTTCCTTGTTGAGAAATTCAATCGTTTATTTAAAAGCAGAAGCAAGATTTCCTTCAATATTTACTTTTTCAAATATTGATGAATTAGTCTCATTATTCTAGTATGATCATTGTTTATGTGCCTTACAGATACTTCGTGTTATTCTATTTTTAACGACGGATGAAATAAGTTAATCACTCCAATATTATTCAAGAAATTATTTGCTGTAAATAGTAAAATGATGAAGTAATATTGCATTTTTGTCTCGTTAACAGCAGAACCATTTGTGTTTTCTATATAAGTTCTCGTTAAACGTTCGATTAAACCGATTATTTTTTGTTTTTAATGGCTAATTGAATTTTATAGCATTTTTTCCGCTTATTTCAAATATGTTTTCAGCTTTTTCTGTCACTCATAACTTTTCTGGAATAGCATATTTAAATTTTTAAATAAATGTACTTAATAAATTTACAAACCAAGCTAATTTTATTTTAAAATTCACCAGTAAAATGTAGAGGCATATGATTTTTGACGGTATTTAGCTTCTGGTGAGTTCTTTTATCGTGACTAACAATAATCAACCAGTATGAAAGGGCTCACTTTTAACTGGTACTGGGTTTCAAAGCTCAGAATGTCTAGCTGAAACCTCTCGCAGTGATTGTCACTGACTGCTTTAAGATATTCAGGGAAAAAGTTCAAGTGAGAGTCAAGTAAGTAGATTTTTAGGCTCATATTGAATCCCAAGGACTTGTATAATGTCAGAAGCTCTTTCACAATGTCAGAATAGTTCTCTGTTCTGTAGGCCCCCGAAAAAGTCTCTACAAATTTTCTTAAATGACAGACAAAGATGGTTTTTCAATATTATTAAGTTCTATCTCAAACTGCTAGTCGTTCATCAATAAAAAGACATCCTTGATTTTAGAGTCGCTTATTCTTGTAAATTTAGTCCTTAATATGTAAATCCATTGTCATTTCTATCGATACATTTGACGGAATTTTTCATTAATCATAGCTTAACATGCAAGGGAGGCAGAAAAATTTTATAAGAATCAACAAAGGGGGGATTGATAAGAAATTTTTCTCTTCAAGAGTTAGAGATTGTTATGACCACACTTTCTTCTGAAAATATTTTTCTTATACTGAATGTCCCAATCACAAATAAATCAAGAAAATTTGGTATAACCCAACTGCATTCCAAATAAAAGTGACACGACATTTTAGATCAAAACATATATTCCACTTATGATCCTCATACTTAATTCTTTGCCTCTCTCAAATGTTTCCTCATGTATGGTGTATGTGTCAGAAGAACAAAGAGAAAACATTAACATTGTGAAGTAAAACTACTTTCAAACTAATTTTTTGAAGCGTCAATAAACAAGCGCTCCTCATGCTTATTATACGTGTTGCAAAATTCCTTCTTAACAGAATATTCATTATATATAAAAGCCATGCCGTTCCTTAGTGAGAAAAACTTTTCAAAAGTACATTGCCTCTCACTATAAAAACAAGTTTAATCTCTTTTTGGAGAAGATTCCATCTTTTTAACCTGAATCAAGGAGCTCAGTTTCCTTGATGAAAAGTCTAAGTCACTCACAAGATCATTCAGATATCCTTAACTCAAAAAATGTGGTTCCCTTGAAGAACAAATAAGCTGAAATATTTGGTCCATGTCTTCTGTTTCTTCCACCACTACCTTATCAATTGACTAGTCGTCACTTAGTGCCATTTGTTTGGGAGAGTCAGGTACAGGCAGGTTTTCCCTATCAGGTACTAGTCTCATAGCAGATTGCAAATAAAGATATTTTGCATTGCTTAGATTTTAATGCTTTATCACGAATATCGGTCATGCAAAAGTAGCACTCAGAAGTGTAATATTTAGATTTTCTCCAAATCCTAGTTATGGAAAAAAGCATATGGCGTGAACCCTTCGCTAATTCAAGGAAAAGCATGACACACGTTGCACAA
>SEYY01021372.1:32500-47430 GCA_009176605.1 Armadillidium nasatum | reverse complement strand
GTAACTTGTATGCTTATGATCTTACACCCGATCTTTCAGCTTGTAATGCTTTCCATCTCAATATTGTAAGAAAAGGAACATTGGAACTAAGTTTAACTTTGACAAAGCTGACCTCGCCTATCTCGGTCCTGGTATATTTGGAACATCCTCAACTGATTGAGATTGACAGAGTAAGAAATATAATCTTGAATTATTAAAGATGAATGAAGAAGAAATTTTAAACGTATTTAAAAATGAAAAAAGATTTTTAGGCGTGTTTGCCTGTGACGAACTCGCCTCTGTGAAATTAAAAATAGATTCAGGACTTATCTTCAACACCTCGCCCCGAATTGTGAGCAATGGACATTGGATCGCTTTTATAAAAATAAAAATAATGATGTTTACTTTATGGATTCATTAAATTTGGAATTTATGTTAGACCATCCTAATGTAACTCGCTTTTTAAAATATAATAATATTCATCATGTAAAGACATTGTGTTTCCTATACAAGCCGTCTACGTCTAAATTGTGCGGGATATATTGTATTTATTTTATAAAATGTTTTTTAAAGAATGAACCTTTTAATAAGATTATAAATATATTTAATATTAAAAATTTATATGTAAATGATTTCATTGTTAGTAATTTCGTAATAAAAGCAATAAAATAAACAGGTGTTTTACATTCCCTTTTTATATTTGGGTATATATATATATATATATATATATATATATATATATATATATATATATATATATATATATATATATATATATATATATATATAATAATATATATATATATATATATATATAAAAGTAAAATGACAAAGTAAATAAATGAAAAAATAAAAAAGACAAACTAATTTCAAGTCTGTATATGGAAGACGTTCCGTGGCTCTGTGGGTAAGATCTCGGTCTACAAAATTTCGAGTTCGAGGAGCATCAGGTCGAGCCCCGTTTTTAAAAATTTTTTCAATGTTAAAATAAAGGAGAACTGAAATAAACCAAGTTGTTTTAAGGGGAGGAATTATATTTCATTATAAATATTTTAAAAATACATGCTTATATATATATATATATATATATATATATATATATATATATATATATATATATATATATATATATATATATATATATATAATGTAACCATGACAATGAGAAAAAAATAATAATAATAAATACACTAAGTTTTTTTTTCCGTTCAAAACAATTAATAAATATTTTAGGAAAGAAAAAATTAAAAGGAACAAAGAAGTTAGACAAAAGAAAATATTATTATTTAATTCCAAACACTCCGGTAGCTCAACGGTAAAGCGCTCGCTGGCGATGTAGCGAACGCTAGTTCGATCCTTCGTCGGACTCGTGTAATTTTATCTATTCAAAAATTAAATTTTTTTTCTAAGTTTAAAAAAGAAAAATATATATATATATATATATATATATATATATATATATATATATATATATATATATATATATATATATATATATATATATATATATATATATATATATATATATATATATATATATATATATATATATATATATATATATATATATATATATATATATATATATATATATATATATATATATATATATATAATATTTCCCATGGTTACGCGAAAAAATAATAATGATAATAAATGTGTGTGTGTGTGTGTGCGCCAGCGTCCGCGCTCTCGACTGCGTGTGTGTGCACCGCACATGCGCCCGAAACCCTCGGCATCTGTGTCTTCTTCGCCGCGCGCGAAAAAAACAAAGCCATAAATAAAAGAATTTTCCTTTTTCAAGTAATTGCTCCGTTGGCCGAGTGGGTAGAGAGCTAGGCTAGAGATTCAAAGGACCCGGGTTCAATACCAGAAAATGAAGACTTAAAATCGAGTTTTTAAGAGCGTGCGTTGGTTTGTTTGTTTGTTCGGCTTTCAAGTTTTCCAAGTAAGAGAGAAAACGTGACGTCAGCAATGCTGGACTGTGATTGGCTGGAAGATTCCCTTAACAAAAGAAGGTTGTGACGTATCATTCCAATTCCCATTCCAAAATACAAACCGTGACGTCATGACCTTTCAAACATACAAGCTATGACGTCATCAAAGGAACCTTGCAAAATACAATCAAGGACACGCGAGAGCGGCAAAGTCAAAAGAAACCGCAAACCATAAAGGTGAGAAATAGGTGAGAAATAATTAAAAAACAAATAAAATAACACCACAAAACAAGATCACATCAAAGATAAGACCGCAAAACAAGATCTCAATTAAGATAAAACCGCAAAACAAGATCTCAATTAAGATAAAACCGCAAAAAACACCTCACAAAGGTACGTGAGTTTGCAAATTCCTTGCAAATTCCTAGCCTTGTTGCAAATTCCTAGTGCGAATTCCCAACCTTCTTGTGGTGTACATTACTTTATATATATATATATATATATATATATATATATATATATATATATATATATATATATATATATATATATATATATATATATATATATATATATATATATATATATATATATATATATATATATAAAGGTTAAACCCAATATTAAAGATTTCCACATACTCATTTAATACACTGTGAACTTTTCAAGCTTTATCTTGGTCCGTCTTCAGCACGAACTAAATTGTACAAATTTCTGTTTTTTAAATGCATATATATATATATATATATATATATATATATATATATATATATATATATATATATATATATATATATATATATATATATATATATATATATATATATATATTGTAAAAGTAAATAACAGCATTTGCTTCTATTATTCTTCGGAATATGTATGTAGCATTTTTCTTAATTTTCAAAATATTTGCCAAATGCTGAGTCACGTGGTACGAGAAAAGAGTTGCAAAATATTGTAGAAAACACTATGCTTAAATAAAATAATATATATATATATATATATATATATATATATATATATATATATATATATATATATATATATATATATATATATATATATATATATATATATATATATATATATATATATATATATATATATATATATATATATATATATATATATATATATATATATATATATATATATATATATATATATATATATATATATATATATATATATATATTAATCGATCATAATATCTATTCTGAAAGAAATTTCTGCGTGAGCTCAGCATGACATTTGGATTCCAATGTCAAATGGTGTTCCATGATTCGATACGCGTATGCTGATAATAATTCTTTATTTTTTGATAGTGAATTAGTGGATGTCATGTAAGTGACTTAAAAAAAAAAAAAAAAAAATTGCATAATTATTTTTTAATATTTTGGAATTTTTATTGACAGTCAAAGAAACATCTGACTACTTTTCTTTATATTTTTTTATGATTTCCTAATTTTCAGTAGTGGTAGTTAATATCAAGATATAAAGTCTTGATGTAAGTGGACATGAAGTGCATAACTTTCAATATATATATATATATATATATATATATATATATATATATATATATATATATATATATATATATATATATATATATATATATATATATATATATATATATATATATATATATATATATATATATATATATATATATATATATATATATATATATATATATATATATATATATATATATATATATATATATATATATATATATATATATATATATATATATATATATATATATATATATATATATATATATATATATATATATATATATATATATATATATATATATATATATATATATATATATATATGAGAAATTTCACCACCATTTCACCACCCTCCTCCTCCCCCTCTCCCTCTTCCTCCCCTCCCACTCCTCCTCTCTTTCCTTCACCCCAAAAATATGTCTTAAAACAGTTTTCAAGATTTCTACATTGATATCACTGAAAAATAATTTATGGAACGGTGCTTGGGACCCCTTCTAGGGTATATATATATATATATATATATATATATATATATATATATATATATATATATATATATATATATATATATATATATATATATATATATATATATATATATATATATAATTCTGCCTTAATAATCTCTTGTACTTACGAGTAGAAAATAAATTAGAAAATAAATAAATAAATAAATAAAAATGAGTTTTAAAAAATATTTCTCTAAATTCAAAAAAAAAATTGAATTAATTAACATACTCTTGAATTTTTCTTTTTCTTTTTTTCTTTTTTTAAACTTGAGGAATTTAAAAAAAAAAAAAACAAGAAAAAAAAACTGAAATTTAAATTTTAATTAAAAATTAATACTATTAATTGTTAATTTGATTTTAAAAAGCAAATTAAACAATTTGCTTTATAGACGAATGACGAGTTTGAAAGGTCTGGTAGCCCCAGGTACTCAGACCCACCAGAGAGCAAGCATTAAAAGCAAAAATAGAGATGAAGGTGACAGATATGGGTTCATAAACATCCTGAACAAGTCTCTCGTTGTCTGTAAATAATTATTAGTTAAAATTGCAAAAAAATAGAAGTGCTTTTGGGCATGGAGTGATTAGAATAGAAGAGAAGTACCCAATAATAGGGCATTACGTACTGTCCAACAGCTTATCCAATTTCCAGAACTTTATTTATAGTATACTGCTACATCCAAATCAGTTTTAATATTCATGTTATTACCCTCAAACATAATATATATATATATATATATATATATATATATATATAGTATATATATATATATATATATATATATATTATATATATATATATATAATATATATATATATATATATATATATATATATATATATATATATATTATATATATATATATATATATATATATATATATATATATATATATATATATATATATATATATATATATATATATATATATATATATATATATATATATATATATATATATATATATATATATATATATATATATATATATATATATATAATATATATATATATATATATATATAATATATATATATATATATATATATATATATATATATATATATATATATATATATATATATATATATATATATATATATATATATATATATATATATATATATATATATATATATATATATATATATATATATATATATATATATATATATATATATATATATATATATATATATATATATATATATATATATATATATATATATATATATATATATATATATATATATAATATATGGATATATATATATAGTAATATATATATATATATATATATATATATATATATATATATATATATATATATATATATATATATATATATATATATATATATATATATATATATATATATATATATATATATATATATATATATATATATATATATATATATATATATATATATATATATATATATATATATATATATATATATATATATATATATATATATATATATATATATATATATATATATATATATATATATATATATATATATATATATATATATATATATATATATATATATATATATATATATATATATATATATATATATATATATATATATATATATATATATATATATATATATATATATATATATATATATATATATATATATATATATATATATATATATATATATATATATATATATATATATATATATATATATATATATATATATAGGGGAGGGAAGGGAAGTAGCGGGGGAGGGAAGTAGCGCTCCCGAAGCGATGAGATTACCCCCTGTTGGGTATACGGGATGTTAAAGGTACTCCTATCTCATCCCGGTGCCCAATGGTTCGCTCCCTTTCGCGCTCACCTTCTATCTACACGGAGTGGCTCTCCTTTACATACATAAAACATTTCTAACACATCTTAAAAATAATTAAAATAAAATCAAAAATGGCGTCAACTTCGGTAGCCTCGGAGAAGCCACGGGGGCGGCTTCCAAAAATAGCCCCTCATCCACCCCTTCCCCCATCACCACTTGGGAGTTGGTGGCCTCCGGTGATGGGGTTGGTGCCACCAGGACTCGGCCGCCGGCTTGTCCTGATGCACGGTCTATTTTTTTTCATTAATTTCTGCAACATTCGCGGTCTGCACTCTAATTTCCACTTTGTTGAACATCACCTCTCTTCTTCTAGACCTCACCTCTTATTCTTGACCGAAACTCAGATGTTTGAGCGTTCTGACAGTAAACCCTATTCTGTTTCCTCCTACTGTCTCTATCCTCAATTTTCAGCCAAAGGCGGTTGTTGTGCATATGTGCGCAACGATGTCGTTTGTTCTCGTGTCTCTAATTTGGAGTCTTCCGAATTTTCCACCTTTATGGCTTAGGCTCTCTTGCCACTCTACGACTAAATTCATTTGTTCAGTTTATTTATCTCCTAATTCTACTGACTATGCTAAATTCTTCGACTATTTAAACTCCAAAATAGAGCACATTCTCTCTTCTTCTCCTTTCTCTGAAATCATCATATTAGGTGATTTCAATGTTCACCACCGCCAATGGCTTTCTTCTAGTTCTCATGATACAGCTGGTGAACGTGCCTTCCTTTTCGCTATCCAAAACGACCTTGAGCAGTTGGTGCAGCTCCCTACTCGTATCCCTGATCGTCTTGGAGATGAACCCAACGTTCTAGACCTTTTCCTAACTTCTAATCCTTCTCCTTATACTGTTAAACTCTTTCCTCCTCTGGGTTCCTCCGATCATCTTCTTATCTCTGTATCCTCTTCCTATCTCTTCAAGTCTTCCGCAGGAAAGACCCCCTTCTACGGAAAGGAAACGCTTGTGGCACTTCGGTGCCGCAAGCTGGTCGGACTTGCGGTCGTACTTCTTTGATTTCCCGTGGAATGATTATTGCTTCCGTGGGAGGGGTCCCTCGGAGTGTGCAGAACGCATTACCGAGGTGATTCTCTCTGGCATGGAGGCATACATTCCATATTCTTTCCCTTCTACTAAACCTAATAAACCTTGGTTTAACTCTGCTTGTTCTCGTGCTATCCGCCGCAGGGATGCTGCCTTCAGGGATTACCGTCGTCTTCAAACTCCAGAAACTCACGCTACTTATATTTCATCCCGGAATCGTGCAAAATCTATCCTTCGTAACCACTAAAAACTCCTTTCTCCGTAAAAAATGCAATAATCTTTCTGGTTCCTCTTCTTCACGTTCTTTCTGGCATTTTTGCAAAAAATGTCAACTCTAACTTTGCTTCTTCCTCTTTCCCTCCTTTTAATATCTTCCGACGGCACAACTGCTGTTTTACCTTCTTCTAAAGCTGAACTCTTTGCTCAAACTTTTGCCTCTAATTCAACCTTAGACGATTCCGGAGCTATTCCTCCTCCTTCAACCCCCTCTAACTCAATTATGCCTAAAATTAGAATTTCTTCTAAAGATGTCATTTCTGCTCTCTCTGAGCTTAATACTAAGAAGGCGTACGGTCCTGATGGTATTCCTCCTGTGGTTCTCAAAACTTGCGCTTCCGAGCTTGCACCCTGCCCTCGGTAAACTATTTCGTCTTTGTCTATCTACTTCAACCTTCCCTTCTTGCTGGAAACGTGCGCTCATTCAACCTGTGCCGAAGAAGGGGGACCCCTCTCAACCCTCCAACTACCGTCCTATTTCTTTGACCTCCGTTCTCTCTAAAGTTTTCGAATCTATCCTTAACAGGAAGATTTGGAAGCATCTCAATTCTTCTAATCTTATCTCTGATCGCCAGTATGGCTTTCGTAAGAAACGCTCTACAGGTGATCTTCTTTCCCTTCTCTCTGAATCTTGGTCCTCCGCTATTCGGCATTTCGGTGAATCTTTTGCTGTCGCGCTGGACATATCGAAAGCCTTCGATAGAGTCTGGCACAAAGCTTTGATTTCTAAACTTCCCTCTTTCGGTATCTATCCTTCTCTCTGTGATCTTCTCGCTAATTTCCTTTCCGGTCGTTCTATAGCAACTGTTGTAGACGGCCACCGTTCATCCTTTAAATCTATTAATAGTGGTGTTCCTCAGGGTTCTGTACTATCACCAACACTTTTTCTACTCTTCATTAATGACCTTCTCTCCATCACCTCATCTCCTATCCACTCCTATGCTGATGACTCCACCCTTCATTATTCCTTCCATTTTGAAAAACGTCCCACCCAACAGCAGTTGATAGACTCGAGAAGGGTAGCCTTGGAACAACTAACCTCTGATCTTTCCCGTATTTCAAATTGGGGCAGAGAAAACATGGTTGTTTTCAATGCCTCAAAAACTCAGTTCCTCCATCTCTCTACTCGACACAATCTTCCACACAACTATGATATCTTCTTCGAAAACACACAACTCAAGCCTTCATCTGTCCTTAATATTCTTGGTGTTTCTTTTTCTCGTGATCTTTCTTGGAAAGATCACATTACTTCTCTTTCTAAACAAGCTTCTAAGAGGTTGGGTGTTCTGAGGCGCCTTCAGAATTACTTCACGCCACCCCAGTTGCTTGCTCTGTATAGGGGTGTTGTTCGTCCCTGTATGGAGTATGCTTCGCACATCTGGGGTGGTTCCACACATACAGCTCTCTTAGAGAAGGTGGAGTCAAGGGCATTTCGTCTCATCAACTCTCCTACTCTTACTAACTCTCTTCAATCTCTTTCTGCCCGTCGAATTGTTGCGTCACTCTCTCTCTTTACTATCGCTATTACAACAGACACTGCTCTTCTGAACTCTCTCGTTGCATACCTCCTCCATTGAGAAGAGCTCGTGCGACACGCCTTTCTACACATTCTCATCCTTTCTCTGTCCAACTCTCCGACCCCAGACTTAACCGCTATGCTCAGTCTTACATATACTCTACTGGTAAAGTCTGGAACACACTCCCTTCATCTGTTTTCCCAACTTCCTTTGACTTGCATACTTTCAAACGCCGTGTGTCTGGACACGTCGGCCACCATCGACCATGATTATAGACCTTTCCCAACTCCGGTGGAATTTGGTAGGCCTCCTGGCCTTTGCCCACCGGAGGAGACATAAAAAAAAAAAAAAAAAATATATATATATATATATATATATATATATATATATATATATATATATATATATATATATATATATATATATATATATATATATATATATATATATATATATATATATATATATATATATATATATATATATATATATATATGAGGGGCCATATATGGAAACAAAGACCCTTTCACTGATGACCTTCACGTCTCACATATTTTTAGTCCTTTCTTGCAAGGGTCACGATATTAATTGCCACAAGAATGCTTTCATTTTTTTTTTTTTTTTTTTTTTTTTTTTTTTTTTTTTTTTTTTTTTGCAGAACGAACATCGGATTGATGACATCATTAGAACAGGTATACATGCACCCATACATTCACAAATGCATATACACATACCCAGATAAACACACACACACACACACACACACACACATATATATATATATATATATATATATATATATATATATATATATATATATATATATATATATATATATATATATATATATATATATATATATATATATATATATATATATATATATATATATATATATATATATATATATATATATATATATTATATATATATATATATATATATATATATATATATATATATATATATATATATATATATATATAATATATATATATATATATATATATATATATATATATATATATATATATATATATATATATGCTATGTGTGTATTCTATTTATTTACAATTTTATTTATCTCTCATGATCTTAACATCAAACTACAAATTATCCAGATGGCATTCATACAGTGGTTATGAAATCTAGCGTTTTAGTGTTTGTACCCTGCCTTTCTTAGCTATTTCATCTATGCCTATGAAACTCAACATTTCTTCCCTGCTAAAAATGTTCCTCTAACTCAGCCTGTGACGAAGAAGCCTGATTTCTCTCAACCCTCTAACCATCGATTTAACTTTTTAACTTTTAAGTACTTTGCAAAATTTTATTAACGGAAAGATTTGGAAAAACATCTTAAGTCCTTTAATTAATCTGTGATCACAACTGATATGCCTGGGGTTTAATATATTCACACAAAATTCATGTGAAAGCATTGCACCACTTGTGTTACACATACGTAAAGCAAGGACCCAGAGGGTCCACAAGCTAAAAATAGTATGGGACCCATGCTCTAAGAGGTATGGTGTTCTATAGCACTTTCAAAATGTCTTTGCACCAACCTAATTGTTTGTTACCTATAATCTACAAAACTATAAAACCTGTAGTTAGTCGGCTAAGAACGAGAATGAGGATTTATTCTTGAATTTTTAGTATTGGTAAATTTTAAAAGGAGAATTTTAATAATTTCAAGAAATAGATTTCTAAAATGCAGGACAAAATCATCGAATGATAGGATTTCTAGTATTAGGATTTTAATTTACAGCACAAACTCACATTCCTCAAAAAATATTATTTTTCAAGTCATACTTAGGCTTATAAAAAATGCAATTTAAGTAAAATGAAATGAAAAAAAGATTTTAATTAATGAAAACTTTTTTTTATTACAAAATATTTTCATTCTCTGGAATGCGTTTTTTGAACTGCTTGTAAAACTGGAAAATGTTAGTGAATGTTAATGACTCACTTTATTTGCTGTTAAGATTGATTATTTTAAGTTTTTATCTGACTATAATAACGAAACATTAAAAAATTAAAATTAAGTTTCAAAATATATTATAATCGTATTATATTTAAAATTTCAAGTTTTTCACTATTTTTTTTTTTTACCGAAATTCGTGATAAATTTCAGATTGGCTAACGTATAATTTTTAGGTCTTTTATTATTCATTATTTTTCTTTCTCATTTTCCGAAATTATTTTACATTTCCTTTCACTGTTTCATTTATTAAACTTTCATTCAGAATTTTAATATTTTTAAATTGATTATTTTAGGTTAGATTAGTAAGGTTTGGTTAGGTTACGTTAAGTTAGGTTAGATTAGGTTAGGTTAAGTTTGGTTAGGTTAGGTTAGGTGACGTTAAGCTAGGTTAGGCTAGGTTAGGTTACGTTGCGTTAAGCTAGGTTAGGTTGCGTAAACCTAGGTTAGATTAAGTTAAGTTTTGTTTTGTTAGGTTAGGTTAGAAGAAGAAATAAAAGTTAAAAGGTTTTTGATTTATTTTTACTTTACTCTTATTGCTACCAATTAAATTAATTTAAAAATAATAATTATTTAAATTTTTACATTGAAAATAAGGATTTTTTTCTAATAATAATTATAAATAAAAACAATAAAGATAAATAATAAAATAAATGCATAAATTTTTATTTTTTATTTTTCTTAATCCAATATTATAATTTACATAAATTTAACTTCTTTAAAACTATTATTTCACTTGTTTCTTTCATTCCATAATATGTAACAATATATAATATATAATTTACAATATATGATATTTAATATATAATATGTAATATATAATTTATATTATTTATAATATATAAAAAATTTAATAAATAATTTATGTACTTTATATTTTTTAAGTTAATTAGGAATTTATACTATGTAATAGATAATAAATTTGAGGTCATATTGAACCGAAGGTGAGGTGTGCGGTGTGCAGTGTGCGGTGTGCGGTGTGCGGTGTGCGGTTTACGGTGTGCGGTGTGCGGTGTGCGGTGTGGTGAGGAACAAAAACTGTTCTTGACCAACCTATTGTTTTATAGGTTACATCAATAGATTGTTAGCTCGGGAAACGTTCAAGTAGATAGATAGATAGAATGAGAGAGAGAGGAAGGGAAATATAGACATATGGATAGATAGATAAAAATTAAGAAAAAGAAGAGATCTACATATGGTTGATAAATAGATGCTGGATAGATAGATAGATAGATAGATAGATAGATAGATAGATAGATAGATAGATAGATAGATAGATAGATAGATAGATAAATAAATAAATAGATAGATTTATAAATAGATAGATAGATAAATAGATAGATAGTTATAGATAGCTAGATAGATAGATAGCTAGATAGATAGATAGATAGATAGATAGATAGTTCAGGAAACGTCTCTTGTCAGTTTCTCAATCTGAAAATCGACCAAATTTTAAAGTACGAGTTCGATTATCTGTTCAATACGTTATGTAAAACAATGTGTGGTAATAATTAACCCTTATTTTTTAATAATATTTATTTCTTATTCAAAATTAAATTTTTAATTTTTTTTCCAAAATCAAGAATTTTAAAAGTTGTTAAAGATTTTCACGATTTTTAATGATAAATTGTTAGTTTAGAAAGTTATTATATTGGTGTTTAAGTTCTTTGTAGTCATCAATGGTTTCAGGTAGCCTAAAAGAGATACTATTAATTACTAATCTGCATATATATATATATATATATATATATATATATATATATATATATATATATATATATATATATATATATATATATATATATATATATATATATATATATATATATATATATATATAAATAGATAGATAGATGGACAGATAGATAGAATTGAAGAATGAGGGAGAGAGTGAGAAAAGGTGATATCGACATTTGGATAGATATCTAAGCAGGTAGATAAAAATGAAGTAAGAGAGAGAGAGAGAGAGAGAGAGAGAGAGAGAGAGAGAGAGAGAGAGAGAGAGAGAGAGATCTACATATTGTTTGATAAATGGACAGATAGATAGATAGATAGATAGATAGATAGATAGATAGATAGATAGATAGATAGATAGATACAGATGGATAGATAGATAGAATAGATAGAATAGAATAGTGGAATACAGAAGGACGGGTTAAAGAGAGCTTTATTGATATTGAAATAACCAACATTGCAAAGCATTGCCCAAAAGGGCTTTATTATACTGATGAGAAACTTATATATAAAAAGCCTTTGAATTAAAGCTAGTAAACCTTAAAGTTTTTTAAACCGGTCAGAATTACAAGCAAAGAATATATTAAGACAATAAACTTAAGATAAGAACAATTATATTTCTGTGACAGAAGTCATACATATCAAATGAAGAATATAAAATTTGGTATTGTAATTAAATGCAACCAATAAGAATCTCTTATAAAAGGCGATTGAATATTAGTGGTTCTTTTATTGTAGCTTAATAGTAGTAATTTCTTTCAAAAGGATTAGAGTTATATAATTTTATCTCACACTCAAGTGCATTCTTGATATCTATTGGTATAATATTATATATATATATATATATATATATATATATATATATATATATATATATATATATATATATATATATATATATATATATATATATATATATATATATATATATATATATATATATAAGATCAGAGAAAACCGGGGTTTACCTGCCTGGGTAAAAAGAGTTTTAATTTTATTGCAAATTATACTTTTTAATGGTGGATTAAATCAAACAAAATATAGGAAAATTAAGATTTTTTCTTGTTTTTTTCAATATTTTCTTTTTCTTTTCTGTTTCTTTTGACCGCTCCTCTTGTGTTAACGAATGTTCATCTTTTCGTTTTGATTTTAGATGCTACCATAAAGATTTGGTTGAAATTTTTTTTACTTGAGCCACCAGGAGGTCCTCTTCCAATTTCCTGGCTGCAGATGTTACACTTAGCTATTTCGAGCTTATCCTGAAACATTATAAAGTACTGACATACTGCTGAAGGTGATCTTTTAGCTATAGTGACTGAAAATATAAATAAAATTATTTTGAAATAATGTAGCTAAATGATAAAATTTGATACATAGCTATAAAATAACAATGATATGTATGAATACAGGTTCTATTAATAATTTTATATCTAGCATTTCTTACCTAAGTAAACCTGTCGAATAACTATTGTGAATCAAAAAAAATCAAAAATTTTTGTAGTTTTTTCAAACTTTTATTATACAAAATCTGTAATTTTCTGATTTTTTTTCGGAGAAAATGCATAAAATCATTAATTTAAGAGAATGTTGACTATTCTATTCTTTCCTTATAATTAAATCTAATTTTCTTAACCAAAAATTTCCGTGCTCTTGACTCCTATACAAATTTTAAACAACCCGGCCAGAGCCCCGGCCAGAGCCCCGGCCCCGTCCCCAGCCCCAGCCCCGGCAAAATTCCAGCCCGGTCGGTCCTATATATATATATATATATATATATATATATATATATATATATATATATATATATATATATATATATATATATATATATATATATATATATATATATATATATTATATATATTATATATTATTTATTTTTTATATTTATTATTTTAATTTTTCTCTCTCTCTCTCTCTCTCTCTCTCTCTCTCTCTCTCTCTCTCTCTCTCTCTCTCTCTCTCTCTCTCTCTCTCTCTCTCTCTCTCTCTCTCTCTCTCTCTCTCTCTCTCTCTCTCTCTCTCTCTCTCTCTCTCTCTCTCTCTCACTCTCTCGCTCTGGTTTGCTACAATGGTTGTAATTTTTTTTTATTGCATTTAAAGAGGCAGTAAAATTTGAGTCAAAGAATTTTAATCAATTTGTCGAGGCTCGTCAATGATAAAATATGTGACCACAAAAAATATGTATTTATTTATTTATTTACTTATTTATTTATTCATTCGTTTATTTATTTATCCTTCAGTTAATTAATTTATTTTTTATTTATTTATTTACTGATTTATTGATTTGTTTTTACTTTCATTCATTTATTTATTTAAATTTTACATTTACTTATTTTTTTAATTCACAAATTTTATTTATTGATTAATTTATTTTTATATTAATTTTTCTATTTATATTTGCTCGTTTATTTATTCATTTGAATATTTATTAATTTTTTTTATCCATTATAATTTATTTTCGAATCTGAATTTTCATGTATCAATTTTATAAATTTTAATATTATATATAATATAATATATATATATATATATATATATATATATATATATATATATATATATATATATATA
>SEYY01021372.1:7500-15000 GCA_009176605.1 Armadillidium nasatum | reverse complement strand
TTCGAGTCCAATAGCAGACAATTTTTTTTCTCTCTCTCTCTGTATATATATATATATATATATATATATATATATATATATATATATATATATATATATATATATATATATATATATATATATATATATATATATATATATATATATATATATATATATATATATATATATATATATATATATATATATATATATATGAAAGAAATAACAGTTCAGTTTGAAGTTAGAAATAATGCGACAAATGTGACTGAGAGGACTAGCGTTTATTATAACTATATGCACTTGAAAAATTGTCCCAACGAATCGTTGAAACAAGTGGCCATAATGTCTCAACAAATTTTTTCATTTATTTTCTTATGAGAAAATAAATTGGTGAAGTGACTTTCCTAGGCTTAACATGTCTTTTTCTCTATTGATAATTTTACTGTGACATTTTACAACTTGTCCCAACGAATTTTTTAGGACAATTTTTGCAGTGTATGGTAACATGTAAAGTGGTAGAACCTTTAAATGGTGACGTTACGATAAAATAAAAGACTCACGTTCTTGAAGACTTCGTTCTGATCCTAACGAAGAAACTTACCCTCTTTGTAATACGGCAATCCTTGTGTTATGTTGAAGTAAAAGTCAATAAATTTTTATAATTTTATAAATTTAAGCACGTTTATTTTGTCCATCATTACCAAAAGTGTTAATAAAATAAAAAATAACAATAAGTGCAAATTTTTATTATAGAATCATACCAAACACACGCACACGCGCACGCACGCACGTTCACACGCACGCTCACACGCACTCTCACACACACATACACGTACACGTACAAAGGATAATTTAAAAATAATATCTTACAAAATGGAAGAATGGAATGGGTGTGAAATGGAAGTAATGCTCAAATGGTACGAGTTATTTTATGCGTTGATAACGCATAGAATAAAGAAAATGAAAGCCAGTTCTTCAAGTCTAAAAAAAAAAATAAAAGAATTAGATGAAAGAATTATGGAGATGTTAATTAAAGTCTCTCAAGAATGCTGACTTCAGAAATCAGAAGAGAAAAAAATATCTTCCATTTGAAAGTAAAATTATTGAAGAATTTTCCAGCTGATAAGCAAGAGAGTTAAGATTTGATGTAAAAAAAAATAAAAATTCGAAAGATTCTCTATCAAATAATAAAAAATAACGTGAATATATATATATATATATATATATATATATATATATATATATATATATATATATATATATATATATATATATATATATATATATATATATATATATATATATATATATATATATATATATATATATATATATATATATATATATATATATATATATATATATATATATATATATATATATATATAATATATATATATATATATATATATATATATATATATATATAATATATATTATATATATATATATATATATATATATATATATATATATATAATATATATATATATATATATATATATATATATATATATATATATATATATATATATATATATATATATATATATATATATATATATATATATATATATATATATATATATATATATATATATATATATATATATATATATATATATATATATATATATATATATATATATATATATATATATATATATATATATATATATATATATATATATATATATATATATATATATATATATATATATATATATATATATATATATTCAAAGATGATTTATTTATTTTATTTATTCAAAGCAAGAGGTCACAAGGATATACCAGAACAATCATTGACTTACATATAAGGGTAAAGCTAAAGAATAGTTATTTAAAAAGGGGGCGTCGTTAATTGATAAATAACGATTCCATGATGAGAAGTGACTAAGAACAAGAAATGATAAAAAAAAAAAAAGTGGGAGGGCGACTTTGTAGGAAGCTGAATGAGATTTAATGGGGGAGTGTTCTTAAGCGGTAGGGGGGGGGGAGAGAGTTGTAAGGGCTATACCCAAATGCTCACAAACACGGCTGCGAACAAATCTATAAGTATATAGGTCTTATCTAAGAGCTATGGTTACACCGAGAACATATAAATTTGTATATCACACCAGACCTGAACTACTCTTGTATATATGATCTTTCTATTTGAAGAAGTTGGATATTTTATGTGGATAGGTGAGGATCAAATTAAATTTAATGTGGTCGGTATAAACGGCGAAGGGGATTGCTTAGCACGTTAGTCATGAGGACTAAGGGACGGTCGATATAAGGAAAAGAAAAGTGAAATATCTTTTTAGAAGAGCCATAGTGAATCAGAGAAGACTGATTTAATAAATTGATTGGAGAGGATTTGATTTTTTTAATTTATTTATTTATTTATTTATTTATTTTTTTATTCATAAGCAAAGGATAGAAGTTTGCATTGAAGAAGTGGATAAGAATTCGAATTCTTTATGTAATGTTATGTAATTAGAGCAGAATATATATATATATATATATATATATATATATATATATATATATATATATATATATATATATATATATATATATATATATATATATATATATATATATATATATATATATATTCTTTTTATAACTGCTATTTGAGGATTCGAACCAGGGCCTAAAAGATGGAAATCCATTGTGCTAACCGCTACACCACCGATGGTTCAAAAGGAAATCAACCAGAACTGCTACAGACGTATCGCCTAGTGAATCAGCTCCGAAAGATCTCCCCGACCACAACTTTGGCCTAGGGTTAGCATGGCCAAGGCTCTATTCTCGAACCGCAGATACAGTTGTTATATTTTAATTTCCACTATTTAGTTAGCACAATGGATTTCCATCTTTTAGGTAGGCCCTGGTTCGAATCCTCAAATAGCAGTTATAAAAAGTATACAAAATGATTCCACGGTTTAAAATAGTGGAAATTAAAATATAACAACTGTATCTGCGGTACGAGAATAGAGCCTTGGCCATGCTAACCTTACGCCCAAGTTGTGGTCGGGGAGATCTTCCGGAGCTGATTCACTAGGCGATACGTCAGTAGCAGTTCTGGTTGATTTACATTTCAACCATCGGTGGTGTAGCGGTTAGCACAATGGATTTCCATCTTTTAGGCCTTGGTTCGAATCCTCAAATAGCAGTTATAAAAAGTATACAAAATGATTTTACTGTTTAAAATAGTGGAAATTAAAATAAAAATAATATAATATATATATATATATATATATATATATATATATATATATATATATATATATATATATATATATATATATATATATATATATATATATATATATATATATATATATATATATAAAACCAGGTTTAAATTAAATCAAAATACAATCGAAAAACATATAAATATATTTAACTAGCTACAAGATAAAACTGGATATATATAATTACTTATTTTTATCATAATTAAAAATAAATTTTTTAAAAAATTTTATCATTATTAAAATTCATAATTTTTTTCTTTCTTTCTTATGCTCATTTCTTGGAAGCGAATATCACTCTTTGTCCATCTTTATGAAAGTCCAGAATGATGACTTCATAAATCATGATAAATTGAAAATTAATTTTAGCAACTTGTCAGATGACTCAACTACTTTTTAGCGTCGAATCAGAGGCATACAATTTCTTTGCTGCTTAAACAACTTCATAAAAAGTAAAATGGTAAAAGGGTTTCTTGTTAATTGTTTTCAATTGTGTTATTGCGCAGTAACTTCAATGTTTTTTTTTTCTTCTTTTTTTTTGGCAACTTATAACTAAATAAATTAAGAATTTTTATTATTATTATTTCAAAAAAAAATTTTTTTTTCTTTTTACTAAAATTTTTTTTTTATAGAAAATATTGTTCAAAATGTTTAGGAAACTTCCTTAAATTGTATTTGATTTCAAGATAATATTTTAGCTATGCATTCAAAAACAGTAGAAAACATTTATTAGAAATGAGAATTTAGAACATAATCAAATACTTTTCGTCAAATTTATTTTACTCATTAACCACCGTTGACGGAAGGGCAAGAACCTTCGTTTCATCACACACTGACAACTTCACTCTCCCTTAACGTAAATATATATATATATATATATATATATATATATATATATATATATATATTATATATATATATATATATATATATATATATATATATATATATATATTATATATATATATATATATATATATATATATATATATATATATATATATATATATATATATATATATATATATATATATATATATATATATATATATATATATATATATATATATATATATATATATATATATATATATATATATATATATATATATATATATATATATATATATATATATATATATATATATATATATATATATATATATATATATATATATATATATATATATATATATATATATATATATATATATATATATATATATATATATATATATATATATATATATATATATATATATATATATATATATATATATATATATATATATATATATATATATATATATATATATATATATATATATATATATATATATATATATATATATATATATATATATATATATATATATATATATATATATATATATATATATAATTATTTCATTTTTTCTTTCGTTTTTAATATTCTGAATAGACTTTATTTTTTGTTTGGTTAATTAGTGATACTTTGGACGCTCAAGCACAGGTTTAAGATTAGAACATCCGCAATTCGTGCGTTTGGTCTTTGGAAGCAGATAATGGAATAATTCTTAAATACATAAATAAATAAATAAATAAATAAGTTTATTTTTTTTAAATTTATGAAAAATAAATATTAATTAAGATATCTATATGACGGATTAGTTTGTATATTTAAGTATTTAGAAAACTGGTATTTATATTATATCTCGCTCTCTCTTTATATATATATATATATATATATATATATATATATATATATATATATATATATATATATATATATATATATATATATATATATAATATATATATCGTGATAGACCAGGCCATCCCTCGGATGTTTGCCGTTGGCTCGTTAAACCATTGGTTTAACGAGCCAACTGCTTTATTATATCTATATATATACTATATATATATATATATATATATATATATATATATATATATATATATATATATATATATATATATATATATATATATATATATATATATATATATATATATATATATATATATATATATATTATTATTTTTATATTATTATTATATATATATATATATATATATATATATATATATATATATATATATATATATATATATATATATATATATATATATATATATATATATATATATATATATATATATATATATATATATATATATATATATATATAATATATATATATATATAAAGGGAAAGACAAATAACTATTATTGTCTCTAGTGATTGAACTAGAGCTCCTACGTACGAGAACAGAGTACAGTACATCGTGTCGTCTATTACACCACCCCATACCCCAGCCGAGCTGCACATGGAGGTGACCCTTCTGGGTGACCGTGGTCAAATAGTGGTTAATGTGAGAACTCGATTCTTGGATGCAGGGGCACCGGTTCCAATTCCAGAGAGAAGCACATTTCTTTATCTTCCAATTACAGATCTTAATTCTTAACATATATGATGTTGCATTTCTTATCAATATTATATTATATATATATATATATATATATATATATATATATATATATATATATATATATATATATATATATATATATATATATATATATATATATATATATAAGTTCTATTATTTACATATATTTACATAGCTATTAACAGTTATTTTAAATAGTAAGGATTATAATTCATTTTAGGAGATTATACATCACTGAAAGGGTTAAGAGCATTAATACTCTATCACGCCCATTTTACTCTTTCACGCCCATATTAATACCCATTTACAATTACAACTCATTTCTATACCCAATGACTTCTATCTTTCCAAATCTGCACCGCTTCGATGATTGGCGAATTTTATTTTATTGGTAGATATTAATTGTTATACTTTTATTCTTATTTGTAGGTATTTATGTAGATATTTTTATTCGTGGATATTAATTTGTGGATTTGAATCTTTTTTGTGGATATATATCTGTGAATTTGATATTTTCTTGGATATTTATCTGCTTATTATATAGATGTATTTTTTCGCATTTTTATTTTTTATTTTTTTTTTTTTCTTTTTTTTTGAGGATTTTTTTTTTTTTTTTTTTTTTTTTTTTTTTTTTTTTTTTTTTTTTTTTGTTCTTAAGCTTTGTTTATATATAAAATTGAAGAAGATTAAAAGGGAATTATAAAATATTGTTGAAAGATAAATTGTTTTATATTTTATAATATTTTTATAAATTTTAAGTTTTTGTAATATTTTATTTATTTCTTTGTAAATTTTAATATTTTTGGATTTCATTTCTTATTTCCAAATTTTACTATTCTTATAATTCATTAATTTATTCATATATTTATTAAATATTTATTTATTTATTTTTTTAAACTTTTTAAAAATTTTTTTTTTTTTTTTCAAAGTTTTTTTTTTTTATTTTTTTTTATTTTTTTAACCCACCACTCTGAATCTCTGAATTGATTTTTGTTTGC
Source organism: Armadillidium nasatum (assembly GCA_009176605.1). Classification (NCBI taxonomy): domain Eukaryota; kingdom Metazoa; phylum Arthropoda; class Malacostraca; order Isopoda; family Armadillidiidae; genus Armadillidium; species Armadillidium nasatum. Next base: position 8,346 of record SEYY01021372.1, on the reverse strand, counting down.
TTAGTATTTTCTTCTTATTTCATTTCAATCTTAAACATTTGTCGATGTTTTAATGTTTTTTTTTTTTTTTGACTTCGAAAAGAAAACTAATCTACTCTATGGTATTTATTACTTAACGCTTCTCTCTATTTCAGTTGTAGATTATATATTGTTGCTTTTATGCAAGGTTGAGAAGCCTGAGCTGGAGCCAAGGCCGGAGAAGGAGACGGACCCAAAGTCGATATATATATATATATATATATATATATATATATATAATATATATATATATATATATATATATATATATATATATATATAATATATATATAGGTGTGTATTTAGATTTGCATTATCTGTTATTAAAGATATTTACGTACTTTCTAAAGTAATAAATTATTTCCATATCACCAAGATGCGACCTTTGAATTACATTTCTTTTTATTATTATTATTATTATATTATACTATTATTATTATTATTATTATTATTATTATTATTATTATTATTATTATTATTATTATTATTATTATTATTATTATTATTATTATTATTATTATTATTACTATTATTATTACTATTATTATTATTATTATTAAATTTTAAAGAAATGGGAATGAAACCCATAGTAAGAAAATATACTCTGGTTTTGGTCTTTTCATCAAGAGTCCAAAAAATAAAATATGAAGTTAATAATATTGTTAAAAATCTTTTTGTATTATTATTTCTTCTGTAGATAGATGCAATTCAATGAAAAATAAAATAAATAATATATATATATATATATATATAATATATATATATATTATATATATATATATATATATATATATATATATATATATATATATATATATATATATATAT
>SEYY01021371.1:17500-20000 GCA_009176605.1 Armadillidium nasatum | reverse complement strand
CTAGAACTCTAATTTTAATTAGAGAAAGCTTAAGCTAGGGTCTGATTATTACTTTTTTTATAGAATAATCAGACGGAAACATTTGCCTTTGCTCGAACTGGTGAATTTTCTTTAGTTAGTATTTTTTTTGGCACGCCCCACTCGCCTGTGGTAAGTAAATAAAAGAGAAGTGCCATTCCTTATCTTCAGCAATTTAATTCTGAAGTTGTTGCTTCTTTAAAATTTTCAAGCTTTAAGGGAAGTGGAAATCGTAGATCTCCCCTTCTCCGGTGAGTACTAAAACGAAAATTCTATCGAGGTTTCAACTTAGTTATTCCTATATTTTAGTTGACTTCCTACACGAAATTACAGAATATTAAGTTCTGTCTTAGATTCTGTAATTTCCCACGTTAAACACAGTCAACTAAAACATCTTCTTGAGTCGTCAATTTCATTTTATTTCAGATGTGGGGTTTTCGACAGTATCTCTAGGGAATTCCGGTTTTTTTCAAAGTCCTTTTCTCTACCACTATCCTGTTCTCGGTGAAACTTAACACACCATCTTCGGTGTTCGAAAAATGTCAAACACAGATTTTGCCAACAACGCCATGACAAACTATTAGGTTTTTTCATTTTTTGTTTTAGACTCATACAAACATATAAAGAGTTAGGTTACATCGTTTATATTGTAAAAGGCATAATTATATTTTTTGTAAATGAAATAAACCTGTTCATTGAAAATCTTCACGAGAACTAGTGAAGTACTGTAAATAATTTATTGAATAAATTAAGAGTTTGTTCTAAAATAAACAAGACAAATTCTTTAATTAAAACTCAGTTTATTATAAGGTGACGATTGATTTATTTACTACTATATTTTAGTTGTAATTATTTTTTTTTTTTTTTTTTTTTATATTATTTTATATTAATTAGTATATAAGTTATATATTATTTTATTTTATTTTTTTTTTTTTTGTATATAATTAACAAATCATTTGATAACAACGTCATATTATCGTAAATTCAACAACGCTTGAATATATTATTTATTTTATAATCATTTACAGACTCCTTTTTCCTATCATTTTAATAAAGACTAACACGAAAATTTATTCTTCCTTTTATTCTCTCACATCCTTCAGTTCTGAAGGTTGACTCTTCAGTTAATTTCGGATTAAGCCATTCTTAAATATACTAGAGTACAGTTTTAACATTTCTTTTGAGATGGTTTGATTCGAAAGGAGAGGGTAGGAAGGCTAAAGTTTTAATTTAAATAATTTATTTATTTTATTAAATATCCATACATTATATTTTTTAAATACTCGATCTCTGGCTGTTCCTTTGATATCTGATGAAAGGGGTCATTTCAATTGAAGAATTCAAAGGAACAGGTGAAATGTGCTCCAAATGAAATTTAAAGTTAACTATTAGAATTGTTAATTCTCCTCATTCGTATTTCTCTTATAAAATTACGAAATACAGTCCACTACCACCTTGAATACGAGTGAGTGTAATATTTAAATTATAACTATCATAGTCATTTCTTTCATTTAGAAATCAACTAAGTCAAGAGGTTGTCAGAGAAGAAAAATATTTTTTTGCTTTTTTCATTCCTGACTATCTTATGACAGTTGGTTGATTATAGTATAAAATCTGATACATCTGTCCCAACTTAACTGCCAACAATGAAAGTTATTATGTCCCAACGAATTAAATTAGTCTCAAACCGCTCAACCACCAATGATAAGTGGTGCCCCAACGAATTTAGGTCCCACCGCTGCCACCAATGAAAAGTATAGTGCCTTATACTTTCAGAAATAAAAATAAGTGTGGGAATTAGACCTTTAGCGTGGCAATTAAAATCAGTTAGTTTTCTATTATTTACTATTATTAAGAAACATAATACAAAAATTATATTTACAACAAAATAAAAAATATGGTAGCGTAAATATTAATAAAGGCTTCTTCGGAGATTAGCATAAAAGGTTCTATTATTCGTTATTTACAGCATGTGAGGCACATACCCATGCAACACCAAAAAGTACATATTAACATTTACTTATATAAAATTTATTATGAGCATATTAACATGCAACATTTGAGAGCTGATAGAACATTTCCGTTCAATCCTTGTAAGACCTTTTCTAGTTATGCTATAACAGCAAAACCTAACCTAGACATTTACACCTAAGTTCCAGTCAAACTCTCCCTTAATCGAAAAACTATTACAGTTTTTCATACCAGCTCATTCCTAGACAGAAGAAACAAGATCACTGCCAAGCAAGTTAGTTCTCCATCAAGCTCATTACCAAGCAAGATCCTGCTCCTCCAGCAGCTTCAACTTCATTTGATTTCAAATTGTGATATTCCCCTTTCGTCTTCTAATATTCATCTTCCGTCTAGAATGATGTAGAAATGAATTCTCTTCTTCCATAGTCTTCTCAAAAATATTTTACAAACAATTCCTATTAAATTAATTACTTTCTCTTTAAAAAGGGCTAACTAAATTATTTTATTAAAA
>SEYY01021371.1:0-10000 GCA_009176605.1 Armadillidium nasatum | reverse complement strand
CTTAAATTTATATTAGGTTATTATTAAATGATGAATAATATAACATCTCCCTATGAAAGGAACAATGGAATGCGAGAATAAAGGTCCTTATAAAAGAGGGTTATATTAAAAAGGAACTTGATTGGTAGTTTGAAAAAGTACCATGGAAAAGGGAGAAGTGCAGATGAGAGGGTCTGTAATGCCACGAAACAGCGCCCTGAAAGAGATGTCGAGAACACCTCCTTTTAAACAGGGCAAATAAGGCTGGATATAAAAGGAATGAAATGGTTTTGACGTGCTTTGTATTCAGATCTTGAGTAGTGAGTGCTCAATAAGCTGTAGAACCTACGACTATCCTTGCCTGAATCCCGAAGTGATGAAAATAGAATAAAATTTATATACTGTTAAGTTTAAGAAAAAAACATAATAAGTGAACAAAGCTATTCTTAACCCTACACTTCTTAATAAACCGCGCAATTGCAAAGACAGTTGCAAATTCTGGTGACCGAAAGAATGACGTATGCAACATTGCAAATTGAAAAAGCAGTAATTTCTTTTTTAGCCACAGAAGAGCAAAGGAGGTGGCGGTGAAACAAACTGACACGTAAGAAAATAATGAAAAGTGTAATTTCGAAGATCCCAAGGAAAAGACGGTTACATAATGACACGCGTTAGGAAAGCTCCCTCAAAGGCAAGGTCTACTAGGAGAGAGGGGAGAAGAAGCCTTCCCACAGTCTCCGACGCACCTAACAGAAAGGAAGGGCTCTCTCCACCACCAAGCGGCAACGATTCTTTTAGCGAGAGAGAGAGAGAGAAGAGAATTTCCCCTTCCCCCAAGCCACAACTTCAAGACACCAGGACAAAAGAAGGGAATCCGTCAACTCCCCTAATTCTTCCCCACGAGAGAAGTTCACTTACCTACCAACGGCCACTATATTCAAGCGATTTGCTTCGATTTCACGAAACAGACGCTATCAACCGGGTAAATACCGTAAACAACATATGTAAATGGCATTCCATCCATGACCCTAAGGAGAAGGTAAAATTGTTATTTACTATTTTACCCACTACACTAATTGTAAAATTAAAATTCCCTTAGAGCAACAACTGTTACAGCGATTTACTACAAGAAATAGAAGCCTTGTATGCACCATGCATCAGAGAAATGTATGCTCGGTTTTCAAACAAGGGCTAAAACCAGACGAGAGGCCATCCAAATAATTGGTGCGATTTAAAAGTGCATTGGGCACTCTAATTATTCTTTGCTGTTTAATAACGACACTAAGTTCATGAGGGAATTGGTTTTATCAGAAATGACAACCCCAAGGCAAATTTCTCTGCAAACTATTATCGAAAATGAACCAATAGAAGAAATAGTCCGAGTCGCAGACAATTTGTATCTAATATTTTGCCCCATCGATGGTTCTCAAAACTTCTTCTCCCACGAAAGCAAAGGATGGGGGCAATCGTTCTCCTTGCGAGAAAGCACAATGCGCGTGATTGCCAAATCCAGTGGACAAGAAAGAATTAAAGACAACAATTGTTTAACAGAATTAATAAAAAGTCATCCAGAAATGATGAAGCAAATTAAGGATATTTCGATGAACGTAAATTACATAGCGGAAAAAATGTGCAGCGACTGGCATGAAAGGGAAACTTCAAGGACAGAATTTCCAAGACGTAGCAGAAGCGCAAGTACCAGGAGAAACAGCAACGCAGCTAGAAATAACGCAGGAACTCAAGCAGATGGAGATCTTTGTTTCTATCATCGACATTACGGATATAAAAATTATAGATGCGAATTCGGACAATGTGCTATGGCACCCCTTTTAAAGAAAGAAATTAAACCTATGAGAGCGACCAACAACACAGCTAAAGCTGATAATTCGGGAAATGAGTAAAGACGGCTCCCAATAGACCTCAGAGAAGTATTTTAAAAGTTACATTTATTTTATTTATTATTTTATTTAAAGAGAAGTAGACAGTGAGATTTCCATGCGTCGTTGACGTCATAATAGTAAACAAAACATACACTAGACGTTATATGGAAAAATTGAACGAAAGCGAAAACAGAAAGAAGTTAATCAATTATTATGAGCCCTTTAAAGAGTATAATAATAATAATAATAATAATAATAATAATAATAATAATAATAATAATAATAATAATAATAATAATAAACTTTAATAATAGTAATGATAATAAAGTGACAATGATAGGGATAATAATGGTAAAAACAATAATAATTATAATAATAATAATAATAATAATAATAATAATAATAATAATAATAATAATAATAATAATAATAATAATAAAATAGTAAAAAAAAAAAAAAAAAAAAAAAAAAAAAAAAAATAATAATAATAATAATAATAAAGAATATAATAATAATACAACGAATACAACTAATGTGTTTTTTTAATCTATGAATGCTAAATAAATTACAGGTAATTAATACTAAAAATTTTAAAATTGACGAAGATATAACGAAGCAAGTATGGGAAGGGAAAGAAGCCACGCCCATTTTAGATATAAATGCGAGCTTTGAGAACAAAGAAGGGAATTCTTCGGAAAAGTTAATGAATACAGCAATACATCCTCTTTATAAGGTAGAAGACAAAGTAGCAGGTAAGCTATTCGTGATCGACTCTGGTGCAATTGTAAACATAATCCCTGCAAGTGTAAAAGAGAAAATGGGTGAGATGGTGGGGAACTTGATAGCTGCTTATGAAACCTCCACAGAGGTGTATGGCAGAGAGACGTTAAGAATTGATATTGGTATGAGGCACTTTTATAAGGTAGAAGTGTTAAAGGCATAAAAGTTCCTATGCCAATTTTAGGTTTAGATTTTTTATGTAGTAACATCTTTATATCTTGTAATTTGCCGAATAGCCCTATTCTATCTCTTGTCCAATTTATTAATACTTTTAAGCATTTATTTGAAAACCTTTATCTAAAATTAAACTCGAAATTAAAAATTGAGCAGATGAATGAATGGGTGAAATTTGGCAACAGTGGTTGAGTACGAGTAGAAAGATGAATGAAAAGTGTGACGCTACTCCAGGCAAAGACTCGCTTACCGCCGTAGGAAGTCCTCTATCGGAAATGGTTCGGCAACAGCTTAAAATTAATTTCCAATACCAAATTAAAGTAAAAGGGGCCCATCAATATTAAGGCACGACGACTCTCTGCTAATCTAGGCAATAAAACAAAGGCAGAGCTGCAAAAGTTGCTCGAAGCAGGAGTAATAAGGAGAAGCAACAGCTAGTGGGGTTTCCCCATAAATGTTTTAAGAAAGTACTAGACAGAGGTGAGGGTAGTTGCAAACCTGAGGCAACTAATGCAATATGAATTAGAGATTGCTACGCACTCCCAAACCTCGAAGATGAAGCCAATATAATTGTAAAATGCAAAATTTTACCAAACTGACTTAACAAAAGCTTTTTATAATCTTCCATACAGAGAGATTCGAGGTTATTAAGAGAATTTAAAAACCTAAGACAATTAAGCAACTCAGATCATTTCTAGGGTCGATTAACTTTTTCCGTTCTTGCATTCCAAATTTGGCTCATATTCTAGAACTACTGACGCGTGAATTGAGAGGGAAATCTCTCAGTTCTAGAAAAATAAAGTGGAATCGCGATTCAGAGTTAGCATATGAAGGAGCAAAGTCAGAGTTGCAAGATGCAGTTGAGCTAGGGTACCCTGAAGAAGATACTCCTCTAATTAAATACACCTATGCAAGCGATGTGGCTACTTCAGGTGCCATTTTCCAAGATAATGAAGAGAGAAAACCTTTGGGATTTTATTGCACAGTTTTAATATCGTGTGAGAGGTTTTATACGGTGTTTAACAAAGAACTCCTTGCAATAAAAAAGACATTGAATAGATTCTCACACCTCATGCTAGGAAGAAAGGTGAAGATACTCAGAAATAGCTTGTCGGTCAAGCAAGCATTCAGAAAAAATAGACTCGTCAGCGTTGAACACGCGTGAAAAGCGATATTTCGCCTTTATCTCTGAATTTCATGTAGAATTAGAGCTTATAAAAGGATCTGAAAACGTGTTAGTCGACTATCTATCCATGTATTTAGAAAATCCAATCAATGATAAGGAGGCAAAAGATGCAGATGGAATTTTCGCAATTGAAAATCCTGAAAGAGCTCATACATCTACTACAAGAGGGGAGGAGCTTAGGGCACTTATCTTAGAAGAGGTGGAGTGTAGTAAATCAAATAATCTGAAGACTGGTTGCCATGACGATGCACAGTAGTAAATGGAAGTTAGAAAACCCCAGAAATACAGGGTACAAAATCGAGCCTCTCTAACCTCCCAAGTGAAACCAAAATGAAGGCTCTGCATTTGGAGAAATATGTAAAATTAGTTTCTTTAAATAAATTTAGAAGGGAAATAAACTACGAAGAGTTAAAGTAGGCTCAGGAAGGAGATGAAGGATTGCAAAATTATATTGCAGTTGAAGAAACAACTTCATTAAATCTAGCGAAAAGGAAATTTTGGTATAGAGATACCGAAGTTGAGCTTTATGTTGATATATCTCTGGGTTGTCATCGAGTGTATGTACAGTCGTGAACAGAAGTTCGTTCCTATTAAGCTGGAAATAAATATTTATATAAAATGGAGATCATCTCAGGTTCAGCCAATCACAGTTCAATTAAGCCCCTCTCAATGTTTTTATTTTCTTTTTATTCAAAATAGAGCTTTTATGAAATGATCTCCATTTTATATAATATATTTCCAGCTTAATAGGAACGAACTTCTGTTCACGACTGTACCTGAAAGGTGCATAAAGGAAGTTATTGAGTATTGTCATGGAAGAGGGCACCTAGAAGTTAAAAGAACGATGAAGAGCTTAAAATCACAATTCGTGTTCAAAAATATGAATGCAAAAATGAAAGAGTTTATGAGAACATTTGATCCTTGTCAAAGGGCAAAGTTCATTAAGAACATGAACCCAAAATATAAGAAGTTTCGAGAGGTATCCGAGAAGTTTGAAATAGTTCATGTTGACATTCTTAAGATGCCGGAATTCAGAGGGTATAAATATTTATTAACCTTTTTAGACAGGTGTTCTAGGTACATATGGGCTTATCCTCTGAAAAACGTAGAAAAAGAGACTATAACTGATACCATGGCACGGAAATGTTCCCCGTAGGAGGAGTGATGAAAATGCTTATAAGCTACAAAGGGCCTCAGTTTACTTCAGGGCTTTTCCAAAGTGTGTGCAAAATATTAGGAATAAAGCATGTAACTTCAAGCAGCTATTCACCGGAGAGTAATGGGGCCTTGGAGGTTTACCACAAGACGCTATTGAGTTGTTTAAGGACTATGCTTGCGGAAGTATCTACGTATAAACAGAAGTGGATTGACCTCCTACCTTTTGCACTATTTTGCTTGAGAACTGCTCCCATAGAAGATAGCGGAATTACAGCATCCATGCTGATGTTTGGCCAAAACCCGCTGATACCAGGAGCTTTACTTGAAAGCAAAATTAGCAAACCTTATATGGATTATAAAACTTATGCTGAAAAACTAACATACCTCCTCTCGAAGCCACTGGCATTGAGACCTACCCTTAAAAACAAGAAAATATTTATGCCAAAGGATCTGAAAAAAGAAAATATTTGCTTGTAAGAAACAGGCAGTACAATCTGGGGAAGATAGAAACCCGTTACTCGGGTCCGTACAAAGTTGTAAAATTAACAATCAATAATGTATATGTTGAAAAGAATGGAAGAACAGAGGTGGAAAACCTAAGGAATATAAAGGCATATTACCATATAGAGCCTTAGATAAAATGGATGGTTGTTAGAATGAGGATGCAGTAATAATAATATTGCTGGAATAAAAATGGTATTAATGCTTTAATACCATTTTTATTTTTATTTTTAGTATCGGATGTAATTAGTGTTAATATTCAGATATTAGATCCTTAATACTATGATTGTTTTCTCTTATCCTCAAACTTTGGCAATTTAAAACATCCTTAATTTCTACTTTAATTTGCATTGTTATAATTAGTATATAAGAGGGACGAAAGCAGGGAAAATCTTAAATATCAGTTATAGTTAAGAATTTCCAAATTCTGGGGATCACCACTGTATTGAAAGCCACGACTCCTCATACTTATATCACGTGATATTAAAAACGAACGTGATTGATACATTAGAAAAGGGTGAGGACGAAAAAAGAAAACGCAGACGAAAGAGTCAGTAAGGTCAAGAGATCGTGCCATAACGGAAGTGTCGAGAACACCTCTCTTCTAAACAAAGCAAAATAAACTTGATAAAGGGAATGAAGTGGATTTGATGTGCTTTGAATTCTGAACTTATATAGTGTGTGCTCAATAACCTGTAGAATTTATGTTATTAACCTTGCCTAAGTCCCGAAGTACTGAAGATAAAATGATGAAAATTTGATTGTACTATACTATTAGGTTTAAGAAATAAACATAATAAGTGAGCAAAGCTATTCTTAACCCTATACTTCTTAATAAACCATATGTAATATATTATATATATATATATATATATATATATATATATATATATATATATATATATATATATATATATATATATATATATATATATATATATATATATATATATATTATATATTTAATTTTTTATATATTTTTTATAAATTATAATATATATTATATAGTAGATATATATATATATATATATATATATATATATATATATATATATATATATATATATATATATATATATATATATATATATCGATACCCCAGTACCATACTGTAACAAGTCAAAATTTAGAGTTTTGAGATAATTACATTTTAAAAATTCTGTTAACATAAGAATACCAATAGTCTAATTATTCTTGATTTTAATTAACTTCTGAACTGGCTTATAACCATTGAATCACTTTATACATTTGTGAGCATTGTTCAATAATAAAAAAATTACATGATTACCGTGAAAACAGAAATTTGATTTTAGTTGTTACGTTATTGAATTCAAAATAATAATGTAATAAAAATATATGTTGCAACAAGTCTAGAAATAATTCATTAAAAAAAAATAATAAGGCCTTTATTACGAGTTATATCAAAACTACAAATATAATTATAACAAAAATACTTAATTCAGAGAACAATATAATTTTGAAATTTAAAATTCTTCATCTTCGGACTCTGTCTCAGATTTGCTACTGTTTGAAGTCATTAAACTTTCATAAAAGGGCCAGTGTACAGGTTTGATAATATTTTCGGCGCACAATTCCATTAAATTCTTTTTTTTTTCCAAAGAAATTGTAGGAGGATTTGTATAAGCTGGAGTGAGCTCCAAGACATTGCTGCTATTTTGCAGTCTCATACGTCTTTTTCGCACCTGAATTTTTTTGAATGATTCTTGCCCATAAGACGTCTTGTACTGAATTGTGAAAGGTTCTTCCTTTTCTACTCTAAATATTTTGATATCCTTCCAATTTACTTTTTCTTTGTCAGTGTTTATGTTGTAATTATTTCCAATTTTTTTCGATAAGGTTTTAAAGTCAATTATATCTTTTGTCGAAATTTCATCCACTGCGTAAGGGGTACCTTGCTTTTTAGCACTAGCAACAACAATACTCCATTGGGACGGCACGTAAATCGGTCCACTTCTCAGCACTCTTTTTTTTTCTTTCTCTATGGCAGCATGCATGCTGTCCCCCTCATTTTGAGTATGGCCGACAATGAGAAATTTATGAGAAATAGATTTAATTTTTTCGATGCTTTGAATACAATATAAATACATCCCAATTATGAATTTATTTTTATTTTGCCCGGTACAGTTGTCTGAGTAAAACACCAAGTTTTCATTTGATGATAAGGAAATAAATTTGTACACGCAGCTTGCAATCTCATTAGCCCCCCTTCTTGCGACACCTTCGTGCCATAAATAGCAGTATCCTTTCTTTTTCTTGACGTCAAATAGTGTAAAATTGTAGGTGGCTAATTTTCTCTTATAGTAGAAACTGTTTACATCTCCGCAGGGAGTCGACAGTACCGCTTGTAGGTCATAACAGTATACTTGCAGATTTTTATTTTCAATGTCTGTTGCTTTTTCCTGTCTGCTAAGTTCCTTTTCTCTAAGATGATCTTCAAATTTCTGTCTAATAAGTTTTTTACTTTCTTCACTCCCATTTTTGTAGTTTTCACACAAACTGCATTGGTCCTTTTTGGGGATGTGAAATCCTATGTTTGTTTCATTATTCAAAACTTGTGCATACACCCAATGTTTAGCATACTGTTTCTGTTTTTTAACGCAGTCTTGGACGTACAGTCTGTACATAATACTGATATTCAAACTTCCGTCTAAGTATTCTTTATTGGTCCGCGCTCGACAGTAATGAGAACTCACACGGGGAAAAGAATTTATATGCGTCCTAATATCGTCCTTTATATCCTCCCGTATTGCTTTATCACTTTTACGTTTTCCTCTTTGGTCTTTGTTTATGCCTCCTTGCACATTTCTTTTCTTAATTGTGGTAAAAATTTTCCTATTGTTTATGGCTAAAGTATTTTTGAAGAAAGTTTTACATACTTGGATATGGCGTTCATCAATTGAAAATGTATATCTCACATTTTTTGAGCGATTGTTACCAGGTTTAGAAGCTCGATACTCAGGATTTATGTAATCAGACATACATTTATTCAGGAAAGACCTTTGCTGCTCAATATCACCCAATCTCCAGTAATAGTCAAATATATTCTTTCTTTCTTCTTCAGTAATCTTAGAGCGACATTTTAGTCTACATTTTTCTGAACAGGAATCTTTCATTTTTTTTGGCAGCGACGTTTTTTCCCTTTGTACTAACATATTCTTGTCCAGTGTTTCTTCTCTTCTTCCGGGTATTTTTTCCCCAAGATTCGGGATTTCTCGTTCGTTTTCTCGTTAATTTTTTCTTTGGCTTATCGTTAGTATTGTTATCGGCTGGGTCTATCATTTCCACTTCACTTTCTACTATCGCATTTTCCATATTCATATCTTCATGATTTACCTCCCCTAAAATAGATTCCTCATCACTTTCAGATAACGTATCAGAAGGACAGTAATTTTTGTCTTTGATACTATCGTCACTATCAAAATCTGTATTAACAGTCGTGTTCAAATTTTCTTCTATTCGGTCTTCTTCTCCATACACATTATCATGTTTATTTTTATTTACATCTGTTTCAAAATTTTCTTCATTTACAACTTTGTCTTTTCTTTCATCCACATCATAATATATTATGTCTTGATTTAGTATGACAGGTGGTGAAGATGTCTCCTGAAAGAAATTTAATTTACTTTCATGGAGGAAATAAACTGTTAATAAAAATTATTTTATGTTTGTTTTAAATTTTGACAAAAAATCAAACAATTAAGACTAAGAATAAATTGTAAATGAGTAAATTAGTTCAACAATTTGATCAACTTTTATTGAAGAATTATACATTTTTTGTTTTATTTTTAGGTTATGTCAGTATAATTGTTAAAAGCAGTAACTACTTACCACTATCGCATTGGCATTTTCATCACCACTTGAAATAGTTGCTAGCCTAGCTATATACATCGTTCTAGACTCATTAGGCAGTTTTTTTTTGCACAGTTTTAGATAAATTTTCACTCATTTTAAATCACAGTTTGAGTCCAACTCTGTACTCTATAAAAGGTTGTTAAACTATTTCAGTTCAAGAAAGTAACAAGTAGAGCTGTTACTATATTACACTGAATTTTATGCAAAACAAAATCAACACTGTAACAACTTGAGTTGTTACACTTTAGATTTACAGAGTCAAACTAATTCTACACAGTAACTGGCGCCCTCTACTGGTTGTTTTTCAAAGTTTGAGTTGTTTCTCTATAGCATCGAGTAGATACAGTTCTACACTACCATTAGCCGTACATAACTAAAAATTTACATTTTATTATATATATATATATATATATATATATATATATATATATATATATATATATATATATATATATATATATATATATAT
>SEYY01021370.1:250000-252082 GCA_009176605.1 Armadillidium nasatum | reverse complement strand
GCGAGAGAGAGAGCGAGTAAGCGCACAAACACACAAACACGGCCACCTCAGATCAAGCACTACGAAAATCGTTGAAGAGTGCAGAAAAAAAAATTTGAAAAGAGAATCTATTCAGAGTTAAAACAAGAGAAGAGATAAACATTACATAACTTCTACGTGCCAAATTTACAGTTCGCAAGATATTGAGGGCAAAGCAATGACGGTGGAAAGCGACTCGAAAGCTTCCATTACAGATTAGAAAAGACAAAGTTAAATTCATCGTAAGCTTTAGATCGTCATAAATTAGCTTAGCCTTAAACTCAACCTATTCAGAAGGTAGGTGGAAAGAGATCCCCCTCTGACCTGACAATAGTGTTCAAGAGGAGTGTATACATGACTGGTGAAACTGAGGTAAGTAAAAAATTCTTAAAATCCTAATAAAATCCACAATTTTTTGTAAGCCATACAAATCATTGCAACATGAAATTTCCAAGATATTTAATCGTATGTAAAGATCAAAATTTTTATATTAAGAGGGAGAAAATAGAAGTCTAAAAATTTGAAGGGATTTCTGAAAGTGAAATATAAATTAATGAGTTTTTAAGGGTTGAATTTCGCCAAATTGAGGCATCATTATCGACATATCTAATTCAGATAAGTGAGAATAAGATTAGAGAACTGAAATAGTTAAGCAACTCAAGGGGCAAGATGTGTATATCTGAAATTTGTGGAAGAGTGAAGAGTGGAAAGTCGAGTCGTTAGGATAATAAGAGCAATACATAATAGACGGGCGAGGATATAATGGATTCTTGTGGCTTAGTGATGGTGGTAGAAGAGTATATGGTTCGGGGTTCATCCCTTGCACTGTAAGCGTAATAGGCTTACAACTTCGTGCGGGAAAACCCCAAGTGTAAATTGCTTTGAACGACCACTAAAAATTATCCCTTGCGAAAGAATTCCTTTAATATGACCCAGTTTCGATACTCTCACACCACTAAAAAAAAATCAACAGAACATTTTTCGCAGATTCCGTTCTACTGATTCTAATGATTCTAATATTAAGAATCAGATGATACTGGAAATAAACAAATATTCGCTTGTCATTCGAATTACTTATTCGGTTTAGGATCTGATGCAGATGTGTTCCATGAAGACTCGATTCCGTAAGCATTTTCCACCTGGTCAGCAAAACATTCCAAGATTTCCCATGGGCTAAAAGGCTCAATTGGACAACTGATCAAATAACAAAGCGGTAAATGATCCCTCCTTGATTAGAGCTTTGAACGCGAGAAGTGAAAATTTAAAATAAATAAAAAAATCAAATAACAAGCAATTTATGAAAAGCAAGAACAGAATGTAAACTTGAGTAACTATCACTTTACATCAAAGGAAGAAATCGTCCAATTAACTATTGCTGAAATTAAGCAACTTAAGAGAATACTAAACAAAACTAAATAATGTGAAGGAGGAAATTCAAAAGAAATGTTCTTAGAGAGAGAAGTGATGCATGGTACATCTTACAGAAGACAAAGATATGTCAAATATAACTATTCATAACTCATGGATAGAAAGATCATAATATCCAAAGCCGGTACACAACTTTAGTAGGATAAGAATAAATAGAATACATATTCCAGAGCTGATAATGCAATAATCGTGATTCAAGAATATTTAACAGATTACAAAAGGGCTGAACCACATTTTAGATAGAATTCAATGAGAACTGTCAGCCTGGTCAAGAGTTAGATATATCACAAAGGACACACTCTTGCATCAGATGAACATATTCATACTTAAAATATAGAAAAATAATTAGGATTCAGAAACCAATAAATTTAAGTTCAACTTGAGGCGGCATTCACTGAGAAGGAAATGGGCAGAATATACAGAAGAAATTAAAAGTCTGGCCCATTTGCTTAAGAGTAGGGGTGCCAATTTTAATGAAAAGGGAATAAGAACAGTAGAATCATTAATACTGGAGATAATGCTTATTAAAGGCAAGAAATGAAACCTGTGAAACAAGCAGAAGCGTTTTCAGTATCAAAGGAAGAAATAACGCCAATACTGAGAGAGATAGATAGAGAGAGATAGAGATAGATAGAG
>SEYY01021370.1:245000-247500 GCA_009176605.1 Armadillidium nasatum | reverse complement strand
AGCTGGAAATAAATATTTATATAAAATGGAGATCATTTCCGGTTCAACCAATCACAGTTCAATTAAGCCCCGCTGAATGTTTTTATTTTCTTTTTATTCAAAATAGAGCTTTTATGAAATGATCTCCATTTTATATAAATATTTATTTCCAGAATAATAGGAACGAACTTCTGTTGACGACTGTACCTTCGTACGAGTTCTGTTTCAAGATCGACAACAACAGGGTCGCTCGCTGAAGTACTTCATTCATCTTCTTTTTCAGCCGTGTCTGCTTTTGTGAAATTTTCTTTACCGTCTGTTTTAATTAACCTTAATCTCTTTAAAGGATTCATCTGACCCCATCTAAAAGTTCTGCGTTAGACCAGGTGGGATTTTAGTTGTTTTTTTTTTCTTCCTTTCTTTTCCCACTACAGTCCTCCTTAATAAGCTTTTTGTCCGTGAATATATGTATATATATATATATATATATATATATATATATATATATATATATATATATATATATATTAGTGATGGATCGGATGTCATATTTTCCAATTTGCGGATGCGGATGCGGATGCGGATGTTCGAATTTTGGAGAAGTTGCGGATGCGGATGCGGATGCGGATGTTGAATTTTTGAAAGTGCGGATGCGGATGCGGATGCGGATGTTCGGATGCGGATGCGGATGGATTTTGAATTTTTGCGGATGCGGATGCGGATGTTAATTTTGATGAGGATGCGGATGCGGATGCGGATGTTAATTTTGATGAGGATGCGGATGCGGATGCGGATGTATATATATTATATATATATATATATATATATATATATATATATATATATATATATATATATATATATATATATATATATATATATATATATATATATATATATATATATATATATATATATATATATATTTCACTATCACCTTTCCCACTTTCGTGAGGTGGTGCCCGCCACAATTCCCTTACAAACATAACTATTCTTACCTTTCAACGCTTTCACCACCTCCCTCCATCTCTGTCTCCACAATTTCTTCTACCCTCGTCTAAACTCAAATTCCTTCCATCAAAATCACTCTCACTCCATCCATCCATCTCCACTTCGGCCTTCCCCTCCCCTACCCTTCCCCTATCTACATCGGATCTACGTACCTTGCCAACCATTCTGTTCTCTTTCATTCTTCACATATGTCCAAACCATTTTAGCACATCCTCCTCCTCTCTATCAATTACACCCTTCTTCCATTTACACATCTCCCTTATTCTTTCATTTCTAATCCTATCAATCCTTCTCAATTTATATATCGCTCTCAAATCTTTCATCTCAAAGACATTGAAACTTTTTCTCGACCGAGCACTTATCGTCTATGTTTCACACACATACAATACAGAAGGTGAACACATACATTCAAACATTCTTATCTTTATTTCTTTCGAAATTTTTCCTTTCTTCCATACTTTTCTTAGGCCCCCCAATACTTTCATTCCTTCTACCACTCTGTTCTTTATTCCTTTTTCCGTCCCACCCTTACCTTCCACCCAACATTACTAGATATTTGAATTCATTCACCTCCTCAAGTTTCCATTCTCACACTTCTACAAACCAATTCCTCCCTCCACATTTCCTCATCCCCACCTCCAATCCTCATAACTTTATTCTTCGCTGGATTGAATTTCAATCTCTTGTTTGCACATTTCCCTTCAAACTCTCTCACAAGTATTCTCATCTTTTCTCCAGATTCTGCCACCAACACATGCCGCATCATCTGCAAAAAGTAAAACATTCACTTCACATTCACCCTCCATATTTCTCAACGTAATACTCTTCCTTCTCTCTCCATTTTTCTAAGTAAACCATTCATCAATAGATTAAATAACATGGAGATATTACAAACCCCTGTCTCAATCCCACTCCTATGCTAAACCAATCCGATAGTTCTCTCTTCACCCTCACTCTTGATCTACAATTCGCATATATATATATATATATATATATATATATATATATATATATATATATATATATATATATATATATATATATATATATATATATATATATATATATATATTAGGGATGGATCGGATGTCATATTTTCTAATTTGCGGATGCGGATGCGGATGTCGAATTTTGGAGAAGTGCGGATGCGGATGCGGATGCGGATGTTGAATTTTCGAAAGTGCGGATGCGGATGTTGAATTTCCGAAAGTGCGGATGCGGATGCGGATGTTGATTTTTGTGCGGATGCTCCGCATCCTCGCATGCGGATGCGGATGCCCATCACAATATATATATATATATATTACAAAAGATAGAAAAATGCTTTCAAAAACCTTGGTTGTGAAGAAAATATTCGTGGCATAAAACCTCTTAAATTGGCCAAAGAAATTCGCATCTGGTCTCTCCCGGCTCCCTTAAAGGCCCTGTCATCGTCAGCTTTAAGAAGAAAAGGCATTCCCATTCTGACACTAAATTAAAATATATGGGGATGCATTTGCAATGAAAAATT
>SEYY01021370.1:235000-237500 GCA_009176605.1 Armadillidium nasatum | reverse complement strand
ACAAAATTTATTCAACATGAATATCCAAATGTATTATCTATATATATATATATAATATATATATATATATATATATATATATATATATATATATATATATATATATATATATATATATATATATATATATATATATATATATATATATAAAAATATTAATGCAAAATGGAATACAGAAAAAAAATATAATTTGAAAATTTTAGTTCTATATAATTAAGAATATTATTTTTACCGTCTATCCGGTAGGATACTTAAAATAAAAAAGGCAGGAAACACACTGATAACCGGATAGGAACGGATATCCGATTCATTCCCCTATATATATATATTATATATATATTATATATATAATATATATATATATATATATAAATATATAAATATAATATAAAAAAAAAAAAAAAAAAAAAAAAAAAAAAAAAAATAATAAATATATTATATATATATATATATATATATATATATATATATATATAATATATATATATATATATATATATATATATATATATATATATATATATATATATATATATATATATATATATATTATATATTAGGAGAATAGAACCGAAGAGTAAATTGCGTTGAAATTTGATCTCAATTTTCAATTCCTTTGCATCTTAAAAGAGCAACTTTCTCCCATGATAAACAGAACGAAGGAATGGTGATAACCCCTTTAAAATCATTCCGAGTAAACTGCACTTGTGATAAGCAACCTTTAAGTGACTTAAGTCTACAATTTATTGTATTAAAACGAAAAGGGTATTCTTATGAAGAGGGGATATATATATTATATATATATATATATATATATATATATATATATATATATATAATATATATATATATATATAACCGTGTTGCATTTTAAAAAATAAAAACCAATTTAATAAAACTGAGAAATTAAAAAACCCATTTTTATGTTTTATTTTTTATATATATATATATATATATATATATATATATATATATATATATATATATATATATATTATTATATATATTATATATATATATATTATATATATATATATATATATATATATATATATATATATTTATTTATTTATTTATTTATTTGAGATAAGAGAATTGTCGTCAAAATCAGCAAATTTTTTCTCAAATGTAGTCATCAATTTTCTGACAATTATTTTGCCGATTAATTTGATTTACATATATTGGCTTATAAATGTCTCTCTGCTAAGCCTTTTTCTTTTGAGAGTGAAAGGGTATTTAGCAGCGAATGCCAAATATACTCTCCAAGAAGAAATAGAATTACTCCAGAAACTGAAGAAAAGATAGTTTCTGCATCACAATTTAATCTCTAAATTTAAAGTACAAGAATTTTGCATGTTTCTTCATGTTCTCACACATTAAAATTTTTAAAATCAATGTTCTGAAGATACTATTATACACGGTGTCCCACTTGCTCTCGGCTCCAGATATGCGTTTATAGATATCGATGTAATGGTCATAAGTTAATAAAATCTGACACGAACAAACCTTAGTGAGTGAGAATCTTGCTGACATAAAACAAGTGTTGGAAGTGATCGCCATTAGTATTAAGGCATGACTGCACACGGTTTTCCATGTTACGGAAGGCTGCCCTCAACATATTGGGAATCACAGCAACAATTGCATGCCGAATGTTGTCTTTCAGTTGCATGAGAGTGCGTGACTTGTTGCGATACACTTTCGCTTTCAGCATACCCCATAATAAGAAATCCGAAGGGGAAGGGGGGTGGCCAAAGTCCCTTGGAAATGACCAGTCCTCAAAGAAGGACCCGATTTTGTACATGTTGGACGTGTGGTAAGTTGCGCCATCCTACTAAAAATATCAAGTACGGAGTTCCTAGTCTTCCAAATGATTTACAAACTCATTGAAGATGTTCATATTACCAATACTTTGATGTATATAAGCTCATATCTGGCCAATTTTGGGTCGGGAGTGTGTGGGACACTCTGTACTATATATTAAAATTACATGTAGTTACACAATTCAATAAAGAATAAAGAAAAGACAATTTAATTCCTTCTTATTATATGTCAAATTTATTAAAATAACGGAAATTTTTAAAATATACTTTTTCATTTTCATTGTCATTGTCAAATTTACTACAATCGTCATCGTCATCGTCGGTCGAAATGCCAGATTCGAAAATCTGGCAACCTAAGCCAGAACGGAATTTTATTTGCAATGCAAATAGCTCAAATGACCTCATTCTTTCCTGACAATTTTGGGGTTCAACCCATTGAAATCAAATCTGGGGAAGGGGCCCCCCGCGGGCCCCGTGAACCCTCCCTGGTATCAGGAAGTTGCCTGAGTTTGAAAATCACTGCGTTCACCTCACTTTCTTTTTGAATTTTCTTTGCGGTTCAGTCCTGAATTTTGCTCGAATTTGGGGGTCCGGGGGTCCAGGGCCCACGTGTGTCCTTGAACCGATAAAAAAATGTCAGGAAGGTCCCTGAGAATGAAGGATTGCCGCAAATGCAGAAA
>SEYY01021370.1:225000-230000 GCA_009176605.1 Armadillidium nasatum | reverse complement strand
ATATATATATATATATATATATATATATATATATATATATATATATATATATATATATATATATATATATATATATATATATATATATATATATATATATATATATATATATATATATATATATATATATATATATATATATATATATATATATATATATATATATATATATATATATATATATATATATATATATATATATATATATATATATATATATATATATATATATATATATATATATATATATATTAAGCTGGGTTGAATTTTTGTGGGATAACCAAACATGTTCAAATTGGTGCTCCTTGGCTTCCCTTTAGTGGGACAAAAAATCATTTTTGCATTTACTCAATGTTTAGGGGGCCCAACTTTAATTTTTTTAAGGGCCGGCACCAATTTTTGGGTATTTCGGCTATTTTTGCTTGGGGCTGATATATTTTGATATATTTTTTTTCTACTCATCTTATCAACATCAAATTTTCAAGGCTTATATAGTTTGGCAAGATGCATCTTTTTTACTTAGATAATTTTTTTGTATACTCTAAAGAAAATTTTTAAAAAATTTCCCAAAATTTTTTTGTTTTTAAATTTGGTTCAAGAAAAAATCCAAAACTAATAAAAAATACAAAGAAGTTATCTAAGTAAGAAATATGCATCTCCCCCGACTACATAAGCTCTGAAAATTTCACTCACTTCGCTTGAATAGAAAAAAAATTACCGCAATTTTTCATTTTAAAATTAAAAAAAAATGGGTTTGGAAATTTGACAACGCTGAGCACAAAACTTAAAATATCAAAATTCCGTGTCTAAAACTTTTAGATAATAGTCCAATCTTTGTATATTTCAAGTTCTTAAGTTATGAATTTTATATGCTTTGTTCTTCAAAATTTGGTTTTAATACTAATTGAGAGCTATTTTTGTCTCATTTCAGATCCAGACTATTCGACGTTTGAGATAAGTCCTGTGGGTGCAGTGTTTATTACTATTATTGCAAGACGTATCATGGCATGTGCAACAAGGCATAAAGACAGGCATGCAATATTCGGTTATCCACAACCACTTGTCGAAAATCAGCTACCACTGGCTGAGGATGTTTTTAGAGCCTACAAGTTCCATCAAGTAGTCAACAAAGATGCCAGTGTTACTCATCTAGCAAAGTTAGTGGCAACAGAAGTTAAAGGCATATACAATAAAGCAGGCATTCCAACAATAGAATTTGAAAGTGTTATAGTGAAAGTGAAGAGACTAATAGTGAATGTCAATGATTTGATGAAATATTCAAGAAATAAACAATCTTCTCAAAAATATCAAGATAAAATAAAATCATTTTCTTGTCTCTTCGACATTAGCGCGTGCAAGTGTGTTCATAATGGTATAGTTGAACGTAATCAATGTCAATGTCCCAATGAAAAGAAAATCCCTGTATTGGAATGGCAATTTTGGCTTGATCAAAACACTTCAAGACGCATGATAATAGGAAATGTGGACAAGGAAAGAACAGAGAAAAACATGAAACTTCAGGAAAGGAAAAGGAAACGGTTGACATTTGAAAGTAAGATGAGACACAAAGATACGCAAAAATGTGTAAGTTCAGTTGAATTATCAGGCAGTGAGAGTGATGTGCTAGAAGAATCATTTTCCTTAGAATCAGAAGAAATGGAAGAATGTCACCCTCAAAATAGAAACCAGTATCCTGAGTTGTGTAAAGCATTAGAGAGGACAAATGTGAGCAATAGAGATGCATGTCTCATAGTTAATGCTGCCCTCAAGGACCTCGGACTTGTGTCACCAAAAAACGTTGTTGATCCAAGTAAGTTACAACGCCAAAGAAAATACTGGAGAGACAAACAGTCAGAGAAGCATTTGCTGCAACACAGAGGTATGGTCTGCATTGGTTTCGATGGAAAAATAGATGAAACACTTGTCGATACTGGAGGTGTGCGTAGAAAAGTTAGAGAAGAACATTACGTGCTAGTGTCATTTCCAGATGCATGTTACATCGATCACGTTAGTCCTAACTCAGGAAGATCTCCAGATGTATTTAATGAAATTCTGGGTATTATTGAACGAACAAGATCTACAGAGACTTTAAGAGCAGTGATTTGCGATGGAACTCCTGTGAATACGGGTAACAAGAATGGAATAATCACACTGTTGGAGTTACATCTTAAAAGACCACTTCAATGGCTCATATGCATGTTGCATTTTAATGAACTGCCACTCAGGAAGTTATTTAGTGTTGTTGATGGGAAGACAACTGGCCCATCATCACATGAAGGACCTATAACCAAACTGCTCTCATTTGATCCTCAGACCAAACCCATCATTAATTTTCAACCAATTCCAGGCTCTGTAGTTGATGTTCCTGAAACAGTTACGAAAGATCTAAGTTCTGACCAGCTGTATTTACTAAAAATCTGTTTATTAATTCAGCAAGGGGTACAAAATGCAGATCATAATAATATGCGGTATTTGAAAACTGCACAGCCGGGTGCCTTAAGCCATGCAAGGTGGCTAACTAAAGCTAACAGACTGCTTCGATTGTACGTTTCAACAGAATCCGCATCTGATGATCTGAGGCGTTTGGTACGATTCGTACTGAACTTCTATGCCCCCATATGGTTCTATATCCGCTCCCATCCCTTCTGTCAAGATGGTGCAAAGAATTTTCACTTTATGGTATCACAATATCAAAAACTTTCTCCTGAGGATCAGAACATCATTTCTCCAGTGCTCCTAAACAACTCCTATTTTTGTCATCCAGAAAACTTGTTGCTAGCTGGTGTTGCAGATGAACGGGAAACAATAAGAAGATTTTCATGTCAACAAATTCTTCAAGCAAGAAAGAAAATATCCTCCACCAATGTGCAAGTTCGCTGCTTTGATAAAAGGCAGCTAAACGTCAATCTCAACGCCACTTCCTACATGGAAATGATAGACTGGGGGAGTACTCCTATCACCCCCCCACCTCTTCTTGATGATATTAGTGATGATATTTTGGTTAGTAATCAACAAATTCTCCTACCAAAGTATCCGTGTCATTCGGTCGATGTTGAAAGAAATGTCAAAGATGTTTCCGCTGTTTCTAGTAGGGTCATTGGTCATACTTCTCGACATGGTGCAATACTACAAACCAAACATTCTCGAATCGAAATACCTTCAGTACAGACAAAATCTGATTTTCTATGAGATTTTGTACTATGCAGGTTGTTTAGCATGTAAGAATGTAAGGATATTTAAGCTATACTGTATATCTGGCTATATATATATTTTTGTTTTTAAATAAGAAGATTCAAGGTAAAGTTGGGGTATGAAAACAAATCTTGAAGAACTTACTTTTAACACATTTCAGTTTGTATCTGAAGTGAGCACCAAAATAAAGTTGTTTCAAATCTGCACTACAACTTTTGTATCTTTTCAACCCAGCTATATATATATATATATATATATATATATATATATATATATATATATATATATATATATATATATATATATATATATATATATATATATATATATATATATATATTTATATATATATATATTTTCTTCTAAAAACGTAATTTTTGCTTTCTCTATCTCAGCTTAGCAGTAAGAAGGCGTATGGTCCTGATGGTGTCCCTCCTCTGGTTCTCAAAACTTGTGCTTCAGAGATTACATTCTGCCTTGGTAAACTATTTCGTCTATGTCTTTCTACTTCAACCTTCCCTTCTTACTGGAAACGTGAGCTCATTCAGCCAGTGCCGAAAAAGGGGGGATCCCTCTCAACCCTATAATTACCGTCCCATTTCTTTAACTTAAGTTCTTTCTAAAGTTTTCGAATCTATCCTTAATAGGAAGATTTGGAAACATTTCAATTCTTCTAATCTTATTTCAGATCGCCAGTATGGCTTTCGTAAGAAACGCTCTACTGGTGATCTTCTTTCCCTTCTCTCTGACTCTTGGTCCTCCGCTCTTCGGCATTTCGGTAAATCTTTTGCTGTGGCGCTGGACATATCGAAGGCTTTCGATAGAGTCTGGCACAAAGCTTTGATTCCCAAACTTCCCTCTTTCAGAATCCATCCTTCTCTCTGATTTCCTTTCTGGTCGTTCTATAGCAGCTGTTGTAGACGGCCACCGTTCATCCTATAAATCTATTAATAGTGGTTCCTTAACGATCTGTCCCATCTCCAACACTTTTTCTGCTTTTCATTAATGACCTTCTCTCTATTACTTCATCTCCTATCCACTCCAATGCTGATGACTTCACCCTTCATTACTCTTTTCATTTTGAAAGGCGCCCATCCCAGCAACAGTTAATAGAGGCAAGGAGGGTGGCCTTGGAGCAACTAACCTCTGATATATCTCTCATTTCAAATTGGGGCAGAGAAAACATGGTCGTTTTCAATGCCTCAAAAACTCAATTCCTCCATCTCTCTACTCGACACAATCTTCCACACAACTACGATATCTTCTTCGAAAACACGCAACTCAGACCTTCATCTCTCCTTAATATTCTAGGTGTTTCTTTTTCTCGTGATCTTTCTTGGAAAGATCACATTACCTCTCTTTCTAAACAAGCTTCTAAGAGGTTGGGTGTTCTGAGGCGCCTTCAGCATTTCTTCACACCACCCCAGTTGCTTGCTCTGTATAGGGGTGTTGTTCGCCCTGTATGGAGTATGCGTCACACATCTGGGAGTGGTTCCACTCATACAGCTCTTCTGGAAAAGGTGGAGTCTAGAGCTTTTCGCCTTATCAACTGTCCTGCTCTCACTAATTCATCTCCAATCTCTTTCTGCCCGTCGAAATGTTGCGTCACTCTCTCTATACTATCGCTATTACAATGGACACTGCTCTTCTGAACTACCTCGTCGCATACCTCCACAATTAAGAAGGGTTCGTGCGACTCGTCTTTCTACACAGTCTCATCCTTTCTCTGTCCAACTCTCTGGCCCCAGACTTAACCGCTATGCTCAATCTTACATGTACTCTAATGGTAAAGTCTGGAACACACTTCA
>SEYY01021370.1:215000-220000 GCA_009176605.1 Armadillidium nasatum | reverse complement strand
AAATAAACTTGTAAGAACGGTTCAGTAATATTTCATAGAGCTCTATAAAGTTTTCTTGATCTATACAAATTTTCTGGAACTGTCTACAAAAACTTTGGGAATTATCTTCATTACCTCATGAAAGTAAGCAAGAAAGTTTGAGAATTTTCTAGAACAAAGCTTAACAACATATTTATATAGGAACTCACGTACCACCTTTTACTTAACCTCTAGTCTGAGTGAACACATTTAAAGAAGCTGAATGGCATCAAGTAACTGCAAGCATTCGCCAGATGTATTCTGTTACATATGTGGTCAGTTCATCAAAATAAGAACAAGGAAATTCATTTTAACAGCATCCATTAAAATAAATATAGCATACTCGGGCATGACAGTTATGGATCAAGACAAATCCTGGGCAATTGATGTTGCTTGTGAATACTGAAAAAAAAAAAAAAAAAAAAAAAAAAAAAAAAACCCGGTATGTGAGACAATTGTTGCTTGTTTGAAGAATATAATCTTATATGAACATTATAAGGTATTTGTTCTGTAGGATGGATATCATGGTGTTGAGAGAGAAAAAGAGAGCCATCAAGTTTGCCTTTCCCAGAAATGGGCGTAAGTCTACGGACCAATCAACCAACTGTTAATTCAGCATTGTGGTTCCTTTCAAAAAGAATGAGCTGGCAAAAACTACTCAGACGTTTCATCTTCATCTGCACTAGTACCACACAGTGCAGATCTTCCTGTCCCAACTCCTCCAAAATGAGCTCACCTATCATCAGAAAGCAACAATTCAGAAAATGAAAACTTTATTGAGGATATAGACTACAATCCCAGAATCCCAATGGAAGGAATCCATATTATCCAAATCAACAAGACCAAATTAACCTTGTCCAGAGATGTTGGCTTAACAAAGTCAAATGTTGAGCTTTTGCTGTCGAGGCTCTAATAATGAGATTTGTTGAATGACAATATCCTATGACCATATATATATATATATATATATATATATATATATATATATATATATATATATATATATATATATATATATATATATATATATATATATATATATATATATATATATATATATAAAAAGGCTATGCTACTGAAATTATGTATCCGGTCTGTTTGATGCAATTGGAATTACCTGCAATACACGCGAGTGGAGGCTCTTCATTGACAGTTCCTCCAGAAACTTTACAGTTGAATTTCTCCATGATGGGAATACACATCTATCCATTTCCTTAGCTCATTCGGTTCATCTCAATTAGAACTACAAGTGTTAAACTCCTACTACAAGTTTGAAATATGAGGAGTATGGTTGAGAAGTAATGGGACACTTCAAGACAAATAGCATTCTTGATAGTACTTCAGGCTGGAATTTAACCAAGTTTCCTTGTCATCTTCGTCTTTGGGATAGTATGGACAATACAAAACATTACAAAAGAAGCACTGACCAGAAAGGACAGTTCTGTTTTGGGAAACAATGTGAAATTTGATCCATTATAAAACAATTAAAAGTTGTTGTTCCCTCCTTTGCATATAACTGGATCTGATGAAACAATATCTTAAAGCTCTTAATAAAGAATCCGCAGCCTTAAAATACCTTCAAGACTTCTTTACAAAGCTATATGAGGTAAAGGTGAAAGCTGGTGACTTTATTAAACTGCAAGTGAGGATAGTCATAGAGTGCTCAGAATACCCTAAGAAGCTTACAGAGAATTAAAAATTAGACTGGGAAAGATATGTTGCAATGGTTAAGGGCTTCTTGGGCAACCACAATGCTGAAAATTATGTGGAACTAGTTGATAAGTTAGTGAAAACCTATGGTCAAATGGGCTGCTGAATGTCCTTAAAAGTTCATATTCTTGGTTCTAATCTTGACAGATTCAAGGAGAATATGGGAGCATACTCAGAAGAGCAGGGAGAGCTTCCACCAAAATATACTAAACTTTTAACATAGATATCAAGATTACAATGAAAACATGAAGAGAGACTATATTTTGGGGATTATAAGGGAAAGAAATAAAAATTATAGTCACAAATCCCGTAAAAGTACTCAATTTTAACTTTTTTCTTCATTTCCTATAATTTTGGATTAAATATTATATAAAGTTGACCGTATCTATATTAATTCATAATTAAATAGGAATATTCAAAGGAACCCAAGGTTTGCAAACATTTTTCGTCATACAAGCCACAAAAGCAATGTTTCAAAGCAAAAAATGAGTATATTTCATCCACTACCAATCGAAGACATTATAAAATATCATTCGATAGCCAGGAACAAACCTGTGTTTTATAGTGTTATCTTTTGTTTGCTTTATATAAACGTAAATATATATATATATATATATATATATATATATATATATATATATATATATATATATATATATATATATATATATATATATATATATATATATATATATATATATATATGACTAAAAATTTAGCAACCTGGCTCTTTAATTTATTCCAACTACAGGACCGGAATTGCAATCTTATGAAGTTGATTATTTTCCTTTTCAAATTTAAAGTTTTATTCTTTTATCACTTTTACATCACAGAATATGGAAATGATCATTTCAAACTTTAAAACAAGTTTTACTAAATATTTAATTAAAAACTCCTTTCCAACTTTATGCTTGTGCTTGTTCTTCTCCTTTAACTTTTAACATTATATATATATATATATATATATATATATATATATATATATATATATATATATATATATATATATATATATATATATATATATATATATATATATATATATATATATATATTACAAATACTACTATTGCTACTACAATTAATAATAAAAATAATAATCGCATTCAACCTACGGAAATCTTTCTTTACACTAAAAATCAAAAAGTGAAAAACGTTTAGGCAAGTTTTGAGAGGAATTGAAAGAGAAATATTCTTTATATAAGTATCTCCCATTAAGCGTATTGATAACTTCGGTCTTTGTTAGAAACGAAACATAAAAAGAATAAAAGGTTTTCTCGCTGAAGGCCAATGTGGCTTCCCCTTTAAAAGTCCTTCAAATCTAAACGGGGGAAAAAAATCCGCTTTTAAAAGGGAAACACAGCTGTTTGAATATAATAATAATAATTAGACGGATTTATTTAATAAAAAAATAAAAATAAAATGATAAAAGGTCCGGAACCAGGCAAATAAGGATTTCAAATTGAAAGCAAAACGATGTAATTCATTCTATATATATATATATATATATATATATATATATATATATATATATATATATATATATATATATATATATATATATATATATATATATATATATATATATATATATATATATATATATATATATATATATATATTATATATCAGAATCCAGGATGTCAGTCAACCATCTAATAAAAGAGTATATGGAATATCACAGCGTTCGAAAATATATATATATATATATATATATATATATATATATATATATATTATATATATATATATATATATATATATATATATATATATATATATATATATATATATATATATATATATATATATATATATATATATATATATATATATATATATATATATATATATATATATTTATTTATATACTGACAACAATCTACATCATGCGGGATATGGTGATGAGCATAATATATATATATATATATATATATATATATATATATATATATATATATATATATATATATATATATATATATATATATATATATATATATATATATATATATATATATATATATAAAGTGATTCTAAGAAGTTCTGTTCAACCTTACAATACAAATTGGGTAAGGGGCTACCAAACGCACAAAGTTTCAAGAAATCAAAACGAAGGATCAACGTTGGCGTGGGAATGAGTAAATAAATAGGACGGCTTTAAAGCATAAACAAGTCGCAAG
The DNA here is from genome assembly GCA_009176605.1 of Armadillidium nasatum. NCBI lineage: Eukaryota > Metazoa > Arthropoda > Malacostraca > Isopoda > Armadillidiidae > Armadillidium > Armadillidium nasatum. The sequence goes on along the minus strand of SEYY01021370.1, from coordinate 216,089 downwards.
GGAAGAAAATTTTTAAGAGTAAAGGAAGAAAAATGGGATACTGAAAGAAATGCTCATACCGCTAAATTTATGACGCAATTTCAATTAATAGTCCAAAAACCGACGCTCGTATAATAGCACAAGCATTCCTTCTACCCTTTAAAGAGAACTACATTAACAAAAAAGGAAGGTTATATATATATATATATATATATATATATATATATATATATATATATATATATATATATATATATATATATATATATATATATATATATATATTTTATATCACATATTGCCCTATTCTAGGAGAGGAACTTTCTATAGTATATATAGGATCCCAATATCGAACCGGCGCCCTCAAGCACGTAGTCAATACTTATATATATATATATATATATATATATATATATATATATATATATATATATATATATATATATATATATATATATATATATATATATATATATAAGGAAAGTTTGGCAGATCAATCAATAAGATTAGAGGAAAGCTCCTGGCAATGTGGAATACCTAAATTGTACAAAATGGAGAACTCTGAGAAAGTCAAAGGAGAATGGTTTTATCTGCCGTTCAGATAGTCGATAAATTTAAACAGTCAGAAGATTTAGTAGGAAAATATGGAAATAGATGAAAAGTAACAGAATATAGAAAATAACAAGTAATATATTAACAAAGAAGTCAGTAACTAGTGGGTAGGTAATTCGTAATACTACAGTGTTCATATCTGAAGAGAGAAAAAATTAAATAAAAAGATAAAAATAAATATAAAATGAAATAAAAGTGAATATCAAAGAATAAAATTCTCTTTTAAATTTGCAAAGAAGAAAATGCACATAAATATGTATATATTTAAATTTAAAACATTTTTATATAATGTTATTAATTTTCTTTTTATGGAAGGTTCATTAATATCTATATTTTGATAAATATATTAACATATTAATTTTAATAATAATGTTTATTTAAATTTATCCTTAATATAGTTGAATAAGAAAAATATTTCTGTGGATGCATCGAGTGTCATATATATATAAAATGTAACTGTCTAATAATAACCAATACAACCACTAACGTTGTTTTATT
>SEYY01021370.1:190000-205000 GCA_009176605.1 Armadillidium nasatum | reverse complement strand
AGATAATCCTTATTGCATAAAGTTTGAAATATCGAAGAAAAAAAAATAAACCCTTTACACAAAAAACGAAAGAGAGATAATTAAAAAAGTTTATCCCTTTCTCTCTTTCTTCAAAAGAAATTTAAAAACATCTCTTGAGGTGAGTAGTAATATTTTATTTTTTATTTTTTGTATTTCTTTTTCTTTTTTTTTTTTTTTTTTTTTTTTTTTTTTTTTTTTTTTTTTTTTGCACCGCTGTACTGCCTACTTTTCAGTCGTAAAAAATAAAACATTGAAAAGGCCTTTCATGCTGGAGGAATCTCTCTCTCTCTTATTTGATAATAAATGTTTATGTTTTCGAGTCGCATACTTTTTAAATGGATATGAAGTATATATAAAGATAAATATTAAATATCATTTTCATTCAAAAATAAAAGCAAATATAATTAATTTGTAAGAAGAATTATAAAATTATTGCTTAAACAATCTCAATCTTACTCGACTTCCTTGACTACAGAAAAAGAATTTTTCGTCATAAGAATATTGTAATATATATATAAATTATATATATATATATATTATATATATATATATAATATAATATATATATATTATATATATATATTATATATATATATATATATATATATATATATATATATATAATATATATTATATATATATATATATATATATATATATATATATATATATATATATATATATATATATATATATATATATATATATATATATATATATATATATATATATATATATATATATATATATATATATATATATATATATATATATATATATATATATATATATATATATATATATATATATATATAAGGAAAAACTCTGGTGGACAAGAACAGAAAACTACATATTGGCCACTAGAGTTGGCTAAAATCGATGTGCAATTCAAGGAAAATGTTCAAGACTTAACTTACTGAGTACATGTTAAAATGAGCTTAATTATTCTGAAGTCATATTTGAAAAGAGAAAATTGAAACTGTTAAACTACGAGTTCCATGAGGTCTCCTCAAAGAAGGTAGTAAGGGATTAGAGTTCTAAGAAAGTGTCAATCGCAGTAGCTTTGATTTGAAGAAAGCGAAATAACTGACTGGCAACTAGAAAGTCTTAGACTCGACCATTTCCAGATAAGCTGTGAGTAGAAGCACCACAGATTTTAGATGCATTCTCCATACAACTTTAAACAATTTCCTAAACTTTTTTTAAAGCAAGCAACTGCGGTGGTGATTTGAACGAATTCTGTTTCTAACTTTAGAACACTCAATCCCTTAAAAATTTTAGTTTGGGAGACAATTTGATCTTCCCATATAAGATAAATTGCGATGAAAGAAAATACTATTAATTTTAAAGACTGAAATTTAAGTGTTCTCGAAAAATGTATTTTAATAATAATCTCTTTATCGGCATATGTTAAATGAATGCATCTTTCCTGTAGGAAGCAAAGATTGAAGTTGATAGGGAAAAGGGGGGAAAAAAAAAATTTTTTTACCAACGTAGGATGCAAAATAAATATACAAATAAAAGGCTTTCTTCTCCTTCTATCTCTCTCAAACATTATATTTAGCAGCAAATACTATTACTCAATCTTATTTTCATTATTAAATATATATTATATTCATATCTATATTATATATATATATATATATATATATATATATATATATATATATATATATATATTAATATATTAATATATATATATATATATATATATATTTTATAAAAAATACTTATAAATCAATTTAATATAGGAAACTTTCTTTCGTCGATAGTGTCAAAAAGCTTTTTCTTTCTATTAACTTCCCTCTTTCGGTATTAATCATTCCCTCTGATTTCCTTTCTAGTCGCTCTATAGTAGCCGTTATAAATGGCCACTGTTAGAACTTCTAAATATATCAATAATGGCGATCTACATATTTTTATTTTTTATTTTTTTAATTTATATTTGGATAATTTATGCACGTAATTTTGGAAAGCATATAACATAGAAGCAAAACAGTTTATGATTTAGGAATAGTCTTGATATTTTAGTATTTTAAATTTGGCAAAGAAAAAACCTATGTTTTCAGTACATTAAAAACTCAAATGCTGTCTATGGTACCCAATGTAAATTTAAACGCACCATCATTATCCTCATCAAAAACGTTACTAACACCTTCGTACGTCATTTTCTTTCTCTTCAGCTTTCTTGAAAGACCACATCTTCAACTCTCATTAAAAAGATTCTTTGAAGGTAGGTGCTCTGAGGAGTCTTAAGAACTTCACATCTCTTATTACTTAAACACCCCCTCCTTCAATAGACTCTGCCAGTGAGTAATGGTGATTTGTGTAAAAAAAAAAAAAAGTAAGTTAATTTATATAGAAGTGTTACTCTACCGTGTACTAAGTGTAAGTCTCATCTGGGGTAGTTTCACTCATACATTGTTTCCTTGAAAGTGGAAATATATTTTCGTTACACCAACTCTCCTTTGATGAGATTATGTGACTAGTCATTCGAGATTCAATACAGTCTTATCCTTTAATTGTCGAGCATTCAGATCATAGATTGCCACAATTAATACACTCTACTAGTAAAGACAAGGGCACATCTCAAAGTTTCCCAAACTTATGAATATTTCTATGTCATACATCTGACATCAGGACATGACGATAGTACACTAGAACCGAAATTGTTTATTACCAGAAGAAATATTAAATAGAGAATTAGAAATCTGTGTGGGGTGCCCCCTTTTGTAGCACAGGATGGATGAACAAAAGGAAAATGTCAAATCTGATATTCAAAGACTAAATACTTTACATTTTCTCAAGGTGTGAGCTTTTTGACTTGCCAAAAAATATATATTGTGAGTCCGAGTGAAATAATTATTACTAAAACATGCATGCAAACATTCTATGTGTAAAGTCAAAACTATTCTGGTGACCTGTGCCAGTGAGGAGAAAAAGGGGGATACACCGTTGACTACAAAAGCGCAACAGGAATGCCCCTGCCTACCCCAATACTTCATATGTCAAATATTATTTGGTCTTTTATATAAAACATATTCCTAAACATAGTAAGAAAACATGTACACATAAATGGGTGAATATAAACACAAATGGCTTATACTTGAAGAAAGATTAGGCATATGAAGGGGTATATATATATATATATATATATATATATATATATATATATATATATATATATATATATATATATATATATATATATATATATATATATATATATATATATATATATATATATATATATATATACCCTTTAAATGTGGTCGAAAAAAGGAATAAATTCTCCAAATTGCTAATAAGAGTCAAGAAATTTAATTAAATGTTAACTATTTCCGAAATAGAAATTACTTCAGTTTGGTTAAATTATCTTAATTATTTTCTACAAATAAAAAATAGATATCCAAAATAAACACACATTTCATAATAACTCATAATAATAATAATAATAATAATAATAATAATAATAATAATAATAATAATAATGATAATAGAAATAATAACAATAATAACAATAAATGAACTATTATTATTATTTTCGCACGCTCTGAAAAAGTTCCCAAATATCTTCCTAACATTTTCATTAACTTTTATGAACAATCCTAAAATAAAATAAATTGTCCTCATTTTAGCAAAATCCAAGCTTTTGTCCACTCACGTTCTCCAATTTCAAGGATATGATTATCTTCAACAAATATGTATAAATATTAGAATTATAAAATTATTATTAAAAAAATAATAAGTAAGATTAAAAAAAATATTAGGTAAAGAATATGAAAGTTAAGTAAATTAAGAATAAAGTAAACAGTAAAGTTCAAAATTTGTCTTTTCTTTCCTTATCCTCCTGACAAAGAAAAATTTCTAAGGTCCATTAAAGTCTAATCTTATTCTTAACGATAGACCACACAATAACTTTTAAAAATTCTTAGTTAACAACTGTTTCCATCCATATCTGATAGATAAAACAATGAACAACATAAAATATATGAACTAAAGCTGAAAAACAAACCATTAATTCGCAACCTAATCTCTAGTTAAATACATTAAGACAAAGTATAGAACAAGCCAAGGAATATACAGCATCAGAGGTAGGTTAGCCAGGTAAAATAACACAACAATAATAATAATGTAAAATACTTAAGAAATTTGCATAAGAATAACGAATTTTCAGCTTAGAATAGCAGAGTTTCTTCTCACAAGGAAACTTAGATCGGTCATCGAAATCAAATACAATAACTTTAATAACTTTCAGTTTTTACTCAGAGAGAGAGAGAGAGAAAGAGAAAGCGAAAGAGAAAGAGAGAAAGAGAAAGAGAGAAAGAGAGAAAGAGAGAGAGAGAGAGAGAGAGAGAGAGAGAGAGAGAGAGAGAGAGAGAGAGAGAGAGAGAGAGAGAGAGAGAGAGAGAGAAGAGAGAGAAAGAGAAAGAGAGAGAGAGAGAGAGAGAGAGAGAGAGAGAGAGAGAGAGAGAGAATTCCCCTAATTTTCGTATATTTCACGATTCGTAATCTTGTAATCTTTGTAATAATTGGATAATTTTAATATTCAAGATTATTTATTAAAGATATCATATCTTGAAAATGTCCAACGTAAGTGGGCTAAAGCTAGGATTATTGCATAAGCCGACAATTGTATTTTATTCTTAATGAACTTAAGAAACTATTTAGGAGTCTGGAGAAAGTGAGTAAAAATTATTTTCACGAGAAGTGCCAATTCATGTTTTCAAATTATAATTATTATTAATTTTATTATTCTTATTATATTATTTTTATTATTATTAAAAGTTAAAAGGTACAACGAAAAAAAAGAAGTTTTCAGGTAGTATTAAAATGGCAACTAATTAATCAGTGACCTAATTAAAAGTCATTCTGGATTTACTACTACATAATTTGTAATTTAAAAAAAAAAAAAATTTGAAAATAAATTAATTCTGCTTTATTTAATTAACGAACCAACACGAGGATTACTGGGCTTGAACAGCTATATTTTGCTTTCCCCGTTTGAGACTCTTATTTTACTCAAGTAATAAACTTCATATGAGAGAAATTAAAAGATTACCGTTATCGTTAAGTTTAACAGAACGGGTCATAATGTATAATAATTAATAGTGTGTGTAGCATATTAGCCCAATTTTATATATATATATATATATATATATATATATATATATATATATATATATATATATATATATATATATATATATATATATATTATATATTATATTATATATATATATATATATATATATTCTGTTAGCACCACAATATTGGCTTCTATCTTTACAAATCTTTTCCAGGAAGGTCAGTAATGAGAGAGATTTTGAAAGTTGACTTAATACACCACATCAAACCAATCTCTCTCATGCTTTTGATGATATAACGTTACCGAAAATTAATTTTTTTTTTCTTTCTCTCATTGAGATTCACTTTTCCGTCGTCTGGAACTACCCAGTCTCTAGTTTTTATTACTTTCGTGACAAGTCCAATCTATTTACTGTTCGGTACTGAAACGCCAGAGAGAATTCAGAAAGAGTAAAAGGAGTCAAAAATGTTCGTTTCCAACAATTGTTGGGAGGCTCTTATTTAATTGATTACAAAGGGTCTCAATACTATTTTCCTCATATTATCTGAAATGGAATTATGTGATATGGAGCTTTTGTTTTTCCGTACAGCCCAACATATAAAGTGATTCACAGGCCAATGTATTCAACATTGTGTGAATCAATTCTCAATACATTCTGCCTAGATTGTGACGTGTTGATTCTAGTGTCGATTTTATTTTTTTGAACTAGTTTGTTCTGAGACATTAGTCCTGAGTAATTTGAAAAATCTTTAATTACCTCCACCGTTTTTATTCTATTGATATGACTATTTCTAACGCCTTTTAAAAATCTTATAGTGTCTACAATCTTTCCGCTTCCTAGCTTTTTTTTTCGAAAGTTTTCTTTCAAATTTTTATACTTTCTTAGGAAATTTCCTTTTCCTTTTCCCAATTCCTTCATATATATATATATATATATATATATATATATATATATATATATATATATATATATATATTATATATATATATATATATATATATATATATATATATATATATATATATATATATATATATATATATATTATATATATATATATATATATATATATATATATATATATATATATATTAACGGGTGTGGTGGAAACATTCATTATGAAACGATTATATTTACACGTTTTTCCAAGAACCAAAACAGAAGTTTCTCTCTTTTGTTCAACTAAATTTGACCTTTAGTTATCTTCACCATAAAAACGAGTAAGAGGAAAAAGCAATTGAAAAGAAAATACATTTTTAATGCGTTGCATCCTTCAAATATGTACAAAAACTCGTATATTCATAATGAAATTATTTTAATATATTCGTATATTCATAATGAAATTATATTAATATATTCGTATATTCATAATGCAATTATATTAATATATTCGTATATTCATAATGAAATTATATTAATATATTCGTATATTCACAATGAAATTATATTATTATATTCGTATATTCAAAATGAAATTATTTTTAATATCAATTATGAGAAACCGACGCGTGATTATTCTATTATATTCTGCCAAATTTAACATCTTAATTAACGTCAATTTATTCAATGTTTTAAAGATTAAAAATCTGCATTAAGAAAATTAATTTTATATTTTCTTAATGAAGTAATTTCCTTTTTTTTAAAATACTTTATCTCTATAAATCGTTAAACATGGACACGGACTTCGCTGAAAAAAAAAATATATATACCATCGCAACTGCTTTTATTTTGAATACAAATGAATAGTAAATGTTTCGTTTTAAAATAAATATGAGAAAAAAAAAAAAAAAAAAAATAAGGGAACTACATTCAGTAAATAAAGTGAACAGCTAGCATGGCAACAATGATAAAGCAATCAGCAACAACAACAACAACAAAAAAGCTAATCCTAACATTCAGCTGCAATTACGAAGATTAATTATGCACAATGAGATTAAATTATCTAGGAGAAAAGTTCCAAATTTTAAACGAAATTTATTTACAGGTATTCAAAAGCTACATTAATAATTCGGCTATTCAAAATTAGCTTAATTATCGTAAAACACTTCCTACAATATAATATATATAATATATATATATATATATATATATATATATATATATATATATATATATATATATATATATATATATATATATATATATATATATATATATATAATATATATTATATATATATATGATAGGACGATTAATCGTCATTGTCATAATCAGTATATATTTACACATTTGAATAAAGCATAAAGAACAGACAATTTAATTCTTCTTTATTATATAAAATTGTTAAATTTATCAAAATATACTTTTTTAGATATAATCGTCATCGTCAAAAAAATTCTTAATCGTCCCATCACTAATATATATATATATATATATATATATATATATATATATATATATATATATATATATATATATATATATATATATATATATATATATATATATATATATATATATATATATATATATATATATATATATATATATTCTTCAGCCTTTTTAACATGTTTTAAGATGAATTATCCTAATCTCCAGTCTTTTAAGGTTATATTTTCAGCTCTGTTTACTCTGCAGCTTTCTTTCAAATCGTAACATTTTCTTATTTATTTATTTAATTAAATTTTAAATCTACTAATACAAAGATAAAAGTATTTATTCATTTTTTTCCTTATTCTACTCGATTCCTTCCTAAAGAATATAAAATTGAAAATCTGTTTCTGTTTTCGTCTTTGAATTTGACCGTTTAAAGTATTTTTTAAAAAAAAAAAAAAAAAAAACATAAAACACTCATCTGAAGCAGAAACTGATAATTTTATTCAAACATTTCAATTTTATTATATTCAATTTATAATAATAATAATAATAATAATAATAATAATAATAATAATAGTATGATAATAATAATAATAATAATGAAAATAAAATAATAATGATAAAATCTGCTAAGTAATCCAACATTGGTAAAATCACATGAAACCTTTCAGTTTAATTATATTTATAATAATAATAATAATAATAATAATAATAATAATAATAATAATAATAATAATAATAATACATATGGAATTAAATACTTATTTTTATTTATTTAACGTGTACTGGCAGGGTTGAACTTTAATTATAAAAATTAAACTATCAGGTTTTATTTTTTATTTTAATTAAACACAATTCCTCTCCTACACATACACAATGTATTGGCTAAAACCAAACTAACCCTGTAAGTAAACTAAAAAATTCTCACTGAAATCTACTCCTTCAATTGCAAGCAAGAAATGCGAATTTCACCAGAATGCATAAAGAGTACGGTTGAAAATGCAGTCCTACATAAAAGTTGTTAAGTGATCCAACACATGGTAAAATCACATAAAACTTTTATATAAAAGTTGATTACCATTCTTGAAGGTTTATCAGTGACACATTTTTATAATGATTACAGAGGGGAAACAAAAATCAAAACGAGGGTTATGAAACTCAGTAGGGCAAATGAGGCGGGTCCTGAATACTGAGCGAGTACCTTGAAATCAATACTGTCGACAAAACAAGAGCAACGAATAATAAATAAGATTCCTCAGCTTGTAAACTTTTCACAAAGTACGAATTCTTAATAGTATCAAGACGTTATGGTTAGCTTAGTCAGAAGAAATTCCATAAAATAGAATGAAATGTGGTCAGTTATAATTATAATAATATTAATGTGTAACTCTTATGAAATATGTTACAGATTTTTTTTCAAGTGGCTTTCAGATGTGGCTTTATCATCGGCAAACAAGAGTATATATGAATCAACAATGCAATTTAAGAAAAACAAAGCCCAGTAAAGAAAAGCTTGATCATTAATTAAACACAAAAAGAAAAAAAAGAAAAAAAGGAAGGTGCGAGGAGAGGAAGGGGGGCAGTTTCTACAAAACTGACTGGACTTTCCGCCTATTTACAGTATTTAACAACAAACAAACGTTTAAAATGTTTTTATACAAAATAGTGTATTAATCTAGCTGAAAAAAAATCCTTTATAGCCAATAATAGATTAATCCCTATCTATATCGAAACGCTTAATTTAATTTAGATGCACACTTGTGTACTTCAAAACATAATAGTTATATATTGCTTAAATAAAAAATAAAATTAAGTGCTAAAAATGAAGTAAAATAGTGTGAAATAAAATTAAGTGAATATAAAATAGTTTCCCTAAATTTTTTAAACAAGAAAATGAATATATATATAACTGCCATTAAACGCTTATTTTTGTAATAATAATAAAATTATTTAAGTTTATCATGTTTGTTAATTCTACTTACTAGAAAGATATGTGACAGACTTTGTGTATATAATAAATATAATTTTTCTAATAATAACCAAACTATACAATCTGTAACGTCGTTTCATTACTACCTTTAGATTTTTTCTAAATTGAAGGTAAAAATAAACTACGATTGGATCAGGCTCCGATTCACTCCTTCACTAAAACGTTCCCATATAACGTAGAAGGAAAAACTACTTAAGATGGTGAAAAGGTTTTCCGAAGTATTCGGAGATAAGAGAGCTTCAAATAACGAAAAATCTCAGAGCAGAAGTAATTGTGCTTTGCTTTGGGATTTCTGCAGTCAATGAAGCTAGGTACGGAGTCAAAATCAAATCAACATCCTCAACAACAACTACATAATTTGATGGGGACAACAAACTATATCTTCAACAACAACTCACCAGAGTTACATCCCACAAAAATTAAGTTTCATGAAAAAAAATTCTAAAGAATTCCACAAAGTGGGTGGAATGTTTAACCACCATAGAAAACCCCAGGAACTTGCTATATGGAAATATCGCACTCAATTTGTGGGGAGGACACCCTAAAGGAGGTGGAATAAATATTCTGATAAATCGAGCACTTCTTCTTGTGGCATCAACAAAAATATAAAGTCCCTACATCACATCGTAATAATAAAAAACCAATGACTTGGTTAAAAAAACAAAAATTTGCCCTTAAGCATTGTACAGTACTTGACATCAGATCTCTTAAGACGGTAATTTTTCTTTCTCTCTCTCTCTCTCTCTTCTTCTTCTTCTTCTTATTTTTTTTTTTTTTCCTCCACCATTTAAAAATTACGTAACTCCAGTTACATCACTCGGTGGCTCCGATATTTTTGCCCCAGCTCCAGCCAAAACCTTGCGACTCGGCATCCATAAAACTGTTTGACATCATTTAAAAGACAGTTATGTAGTAGTAACGCTGACAAAGCCTTTTTATATAGTCGGAATAACTGCGAAGATGAAATGATTCTCGTAGCCTCAGAAGTACAATTAGTTTATTGAAGCCGACCAAGCAACTAATGTGCTATGGAGGCGTAAAGTTTCAAAGATATTTTTTTTTATCTAGAGAAAATGTCTATCACTCTCACACAAGGCGAAACCTAACCACTATTAACATAAAAGAATATTCACCTGACATATATTAGAAAGAAATCTATTTACTATTAAACAAAGAGTTAAATGTAACTTAATAGACTGGAGATTAGGATAATTCATTCACAAAGCCTATTGAAAGGCTGCAAAACTTGGTCCTAGATTTGTAAATGATATCCAAGTTTAAATTCATACAATTTCGAGCATAATGAAATAATGAAAACTTTTAAGAACCAAACAAATTCAGAGACTGCAGCAAGTTACTTACGATAAAGAAATTCATGAATTGCAAATACGGAAGTTACTTAGAACCATAATCAGAAAAAAGTTCTTGAAAAAAACTGTCTGTTTTATTATTTATTTTATTTTATTTTTTCACAAATGAAAGAATTTCCTTAAACTTTTAAGTTCGCATTTGCATTCACACAAAATAAAAATTGAAACTAGATGCTTTTCTGTCTTTCTTGTGTACAAGAAACGTCAAAAGAAAAAGATTATTTTTTTTTAAAAATAATTTCATCAAATCCAAACTTGTAAATTAACTAATACGCCTAGACTCAAAATGCAGATAAAGCATATACCATTTTCTTATCTAATCTCCAAATCCATGATAATACCATCCCCGAAACCAATTTTCCATTAAAATTATTTCCTGAAAAATTACCCTCTAGCTGTTAGATTAATTATAAAATACCCGAAAGCCATGAAAGCTCACAAAACTTTAATTCTCTCTCTCTCTCTCTCTCTCTCTCTCTCTCTCTCTCTCTCTCTCTCTCTCTCTCTCTCTCTCTCTCTCTCTCTCTCTCTCTCTCTCTCTCTCTCTCTCTCTCTCTCTCTCTCTCTCTCTCTCTCTCTCTCTCTCTCTCTCTCTCTCTCTCTCTCTCTCTCTCTCTCTCTCTCTCTCTCTCTCTCTCTCTCTCTCTTTCTTCTCTCTCTCTCTCTCCTCTCTCTCTCTCTCTCTCTCTCTCTCTCTCTCTCTCACTCTCTCTCTCTCTCTCTCTCTCTCTCTCTCTCTCTCTCTCTCTCAAATAATATATTTATATTTAAAATTTTACCTGAATATCACGAGTGTCGAATTACAAATCCATCCAAAGTAACATTCAGCCGAAGGGATTCAGAACTAAACACAATTAATGTCTAAGGATTAGCAATAAAATTCATGACAAAATACACGAAAATATTTACAACATGCACACACGAACTCATTCAACTTTTAATTTTTTTTCAAACTATATTCATGAATCATATGGTCTGCCTTACAAAATAACAATAATAATAAATAAATAAATAAATATATAAATAAATAATAATAATAATAATAATAATAATAATAATAATAATAATAATAATAATAAATTTCGTAAACTAAAAAAAAAAAAAAAAAAAAAAAACAACAATTTGCCATATTTCCAATTGTTTAATGGCAAATTTCATGCGACATTTAAACACTAAACAAACTGTATATTAAAACCCCGCTTATGTTTTTTCCTTAGAATACAAAAAGTATATCTGTCATAATTTCAATTAATTATGAACATAATTACTATCGACATAAAAGCCAACTCATGGACTGACTGATAATTCTACAGCTACTTATTTGCATAAAAAATCTATACGTCATACAATATATCTGCTCCACCTTCTATTAATTAAGAGTGAAAGGCTGTTTAGTAGGGGATGGGGGCCAAATATATTGTGCTCTCCAAAACGAAATCGAATTACCACAGAAAATGGAGAAAAGATTATGTTTCTGCATCACAATTTAAGCGCTCTAAATTTAAAGTACAAGAATTATGCATGTCTGTCCATGTTCTCAAATTAAAAGTTTTAAGATCAATGTTCTGAAGATACCACGAGCTGTCTCACTCGCTCTCATCCCCAGATATGTGCTTATAGATATCTAAGTAGTGGTCATAATTTAATAAAACCACAAACAAACTTTCGTGTGTAAAAATCATGCTGACATCACAATAATAATAATGACTGCACACGCTTTTTTTGTTACAGAAAGTTGCCGACAATATATTAGGAATCACAGTGTAAATTGCCTGACGAATGTTGTCTTTCAGTTGTATGAGAGTACGTGGCTCTTGCAATACACTTTCCCTTTCAGCATTCCCCATAAGAAGAAATCAGGAAGAGTAAGGTCAGGCGACCTTGGTTGTCAAAGTCACTTGGAAATGACTCAATTTCGTACACGAACGACTGTCGTACGACCTCTGATGATTCCACCTCGCTTCTCACACACCTAGGTTTGTTCGTAACAAAATTTATTAACTTGTAACCAGTACTTTGATGTCTATAATCTCATATCTGAGGTCGACAGTGAGTGGGACACTCTGTATTATACTATACATTAAAATTATATATTCACACATTTGAAAAAAAAATGGATACAATTTAATTTTTCCCTATTGTAAAATTATTAAATCTATTAAAATAGTGAAACCTTTTAAAAAATACTTTTTAAGTTTCATTGTAATCGTATAATTTAGTACAATCGTCATCGTCAAAAAATCTTAATTGTCCCATCACTAATATATATATAATATATATATATATATATATATATACTATATATATATATATAATATATATTATATATATATATATATAATTATATATATATATATATATATATATATTATTATTTATTATATATATTATATATATATATATATATATATATATTATATATATTATATATATATATATATATATATATATATATATATAATATATAATATATACAAGGTGGTTGTGTACAGGTGGTTATGCATGGGAGGGAAGTATGGAGGTTGAACGTGAGGAAGAGAAATGAAATGTCTGAGGGCGGTTTGTGGTGTTGGTAGAATGATAGAGTCTGGAATATTAGAATAAAGGAAACGTGTGGGTGGAGAAGGGGTATAGTTGAGAGCTGAACAGAGTACGATGAGATGGTTTGGTATGTTTGTAAGATAAATGACGAGAGAATGGATAAAAAGGTATTTGTTTCAGAAGTGGAGGGTATGAGATGCAGGGAGAGACTGAGGGTGTTAAGTGGTAGAGGGATCAATTGGAAGGAGGGTGTGCGGTTGACAGAAGATAGGAATGAATAGAAAAGATTGGTGAAGGGGTGAGTGTATGAATGGATGTGACCTGCGGCTGACACCACCTCACGATTATGGAAATATATATATATATATATATATATATATATATATATATATATATATATATATATATATATATATATATATATATATATATATTATATATATATATATATATATATTAAAAATAAGTCCAAAAATAATATTAACCTTAGCCCTCAGAGAGCAACGGGAAAGAACTTTCAAAACATAAAAGTTTATCTATCTGACAAAAGCGGAAAGAGAAAAAGATAAACAAATATATATAAATATATATATATATATATATATATATATATATATATATATATATATATATATATATATATATATATATATATATATATATATATATATATATATATATATATATATATATATATATATATATATATATATATATATATATATATATATATATATATATATATATATATATATATATATATATATATATATATATATATATATATATATATATATATATATATATATATATATATATATATATATATATATATATATATATATATATATATATATATATATAAGATTTTATTTTGGTTCCGCTTCCGGCCAAATGAGGAATTTGTTATTTTTGAAAAGAAATTCTTAAAATTTAGAAATCATTGCACGTAATCATTTCAAAAATCAGTAAAAAACCCA
Source organism: Armadillidium nasatum (assembly GCA_009176605.1). Lineage (NCBI taxonomy): Eukaryota > Metazoa > Arthropoda > Malacostraca > Isopoda > Armadillidiidae > Armadillidium > Armadillidium nasatum. Next base: position 190,692 of record SEYY01021370.1, on the reverse strand, counting down.
ATTATTAAAACAATAAAAAGATAGATAAATGTATAAATATATGGAAAACATTTTCTCTTTTAAAATAGGTTTTCTCACAACCAATATTCCTGTTCTTAGTGCATGAAAAGGAAGTTAAAATTAAGAGACAATAAGAACTAGAAAATGCCATATAGTCAAGCATTCAATTTTTATTTTTTTTACTTTCAGCTAAATCACAACTTAAGGCAAGAAATAGAAGAAATAAAATTTCACTGAAAAATATATTAACCAAATCATTCAAATACTTATTCAACTTATTTTTAAAAGTTAAAAGTGAACTATAACTTATTTCCAAAGGAAAATCATTCCAAATAACTAATAAACTGAATGCTCTATTGCAAAAATTATTATCATTACAATATGCTTTTATTTCTATTGTTATCTATAGTTCTCTTAATCATAACATAGCATAAAAAGCTTACATCTTTCTTCAATCTCAGCTCCTAACTATCATTTGCATGATCAAAAGTAATTTCGAAGCTCTTCGTTGTACTGATAAAAATATATCAAAATTCTTTCCAAGGTTAAGGGGTCCAAATTTATGCATAGCAATTGATTCTCAACAACTTATTTTATATAAGCAATTTTACTGTTTTATATTCTCTACGTTTTAACAAAGTCTATATATAGCTTCCAAACATAGTCAGACTTTCAAATTTTTATTACTAACA
>SEYY01021370.1:172500-177500 GCA_009176605.1 Armadillidium nasatum | reverse complement strand
CTTATTTTTTACCTATCTCAATAAATGTATATTAAGGGCTCTTCCCGTATATATATATATATATATATATATATATATATATATATATATATATATATATATATATATATATATATATATATATATATATATATATATATATATATATATATATATATATATATATATATATATATATCCTTCAACCATTAAATCTATTATTAGGACGAATTCTTACATTTTCAATGATTTTATTGTGGATGTTTAATACGAGTAGTGAGATTGAGAAATATAAGGCAAGTCATGGAGAAAAAAATATCTGAGGCAACTGCACAGTTTCGTACGAGCAGTTCCTGAAATATAGAGTGAGAGATTTTTTTTTCCACTATTATATACATCTAAATAAGATGACCAATTCCTTCAGATTTCCCATTATAAAGTATAACAATGAGTAGTCTCACAGCTGATCTTCAGTTCCCAGAAAGTAAGATTATTAAAAGAAAAGTATTAGTCAGAATGTCCACAAACACGCTCAAATTTAATAGTAACCATTTTTAAGACGTTTTTGGTTTTAAATTTTTAGCATAATAAAATATGTGCAAACGTATAAGTGTATGCAATCATATTCACCAAAAATGCATTCCAAAATCAATATCAAGATGAAACTTGAAAAATTAAATTCTTTGATTTTTTATCTACTGCAAATAATTCTTCGGGGGAAAACCTAATGACCTGTCCTGAAAGAGAAAAAAATCTAAGAAAATGGATAAATGCGAAAGCAAATAGAAGAAAACAAACACACACATGAGATGGAGAGAAAAATTGAGAAGAGAGAGAGAGGGGAGGAGATATTTTTAATCTCAGTAATTATCCAATTAAAACGGATTAACAGAATGAAATCGATAATTGTACCTTATATATATATATATATATATATATATATATATATATATATATATATATATATATATATATATATATATATATATATATATATATATATATATATATATATATATATATATATATATATATATATATATATATATATATATATATATATATATATATATATATATATATATATATATATATATATATATATATATATATATATATATATATATATATATATATTGCTCCAATTGAGTTATTTCGAAAGTCTGAGCTATCAAATTAGCTTTCATTACGAGCTTGTTGGTTCTGTAACGAGGTCGATTCCATTCGACAGTTCATTACGTATATTCCAAGGCTTAATTTGCACTGGAAATGGATCCATGTATTCTCTTGGTGTTATGTTGAATGTTGAACATACTTTTTAGAAAATTATATTTTAAACAATTAAGGAATAAATAACCTTTCAACTCAAAATCATGGAATTTCTCTTAACTCTATACAAATATGTTGTAAATCCCAGATTTGTGTGAAACACAAATCTTATATATTAACACTTTCAGTATTTAAACCGGAGAACCATTAAAAGTTAGTACAGGTATACCTCGGTATTACGGCGGGTATGGTTCCAGACCACCGCCGCAATGCGAGTCACTTGCTTTTTTTTTCACTCGCTACAACATATGAACACCTTAAAACTTGTTTACACTATCATTTATTATTTGCGCAATAGCGCTAGGCAAAAAATAAGTTTCAATTTAAAAAAAAATACGTACTGAAGGGTAAATAAAATAAAAATAATATATTTTAGCTTTAAAAACTTTATTATTATGTAGCTGGCTTCTTTTTTTAAACCGCATAAACCAGCCTATGCTTGCTTCAAACTTATCATCTTTAGCTTCATCCCCTTTGCTAGCCTTAATTGAGTTAAACAAAGTTAGGGCCTTGGATTGAATTAGGCTTTGGCTTAATGGCACGTTATGACTCGTTTGATCTTCGATCCACAGCACTAACACTTTCTCCATTTAAGCAATAACATTTTCCCGTTTTCTTATTATTTTAGTTTTCACTGGAGTAGCACTTTTAATTTCTTTCAAAATCTTTTCCTTAGAGTTAGTAACTGTGCTTACTGTTTGCCGAGCTAGGCCTAGCCTACGGCCTATCTCAGCGTTCGAAATGCCTTGGTCATGTAAGTGAATCATTTCTAACTTTTTTTCCAATGAAAGTGACTTCCGACTCTTCTTTTCACTAGTCTTAGGGGCCATGTCTATATGGGTATACAGTGAAGGCATGTATACGTAATATAAATGCGTATTAACACAATTGTAACACTACTGTATTAAATTTGGCGGTCAAGTGGAGAGCGATGCGCGCGTTATGAATGCTGCGTTCAAACTGAAAGCCGCATGGGAAATTTGTTGATTAAAAGCTGTACAGCGCATGGTTGCTGTAAGAGCGAGACAAGCGCTGAAAAATATTTAAGCGCCGTATGAGCGAAGCGCCGTAAAACGAGGTATACCTGTATTTAAAAAAAAAAACACACACACACACACATGAATGAAGTTTACTCTCAAAATCAAACTAGAAATGCAAAATTAGAAGAAGAAAAATATTAGTTCATATATTACTTTCAATTAAATATTTTCTTCAACCTTCAGCTTCATCCATCTTCCTCTGAATTACAGCTTCATACCTCCTTCAGTTTTGTTTTGCCATTAAAATAGTAATACGAAATCAAACAATAACAAAGTAAATGCAAGCGAAAGTTTTCAATTTGCGAATAATATATTACAGCGTCATGTTTGACATCCAAAAACACAGATTTAATCAATATTCTATTCAAATTGGCAGATTAGAATATTCTAATCATTAAATTTGAAGCTATACCCAAAACGTCGACAGGTCAAGCGGCCGACACTTTTGAAAAATCTGTCGATCACTTTGCTTTTCAATTTGAACTGTCTAACATTTGGCCATACGTTAAAAAAATTGTATCGACTGTTTGACCAGCTTCGTATTTTTTTATATCGATAGAATCGATAGGTAAGCCTATTTTTTTATCTTCATTATTATAATAATTATGAATATTTTATTTCAATTTTTAATATATTTTAGTAAATGCATGGTACACGAACATTTGTCTACGGGGGATCGGCCCCCCGTACCCCCCGCCCCGTGAGTGGTGATGTATATATATAATATATATATATATATATATATATATATATATATTATATATATATATATATATATATATATATATATATATATATATATATATATATATATATATATATATATATATTATATATATATAATCGATTAATCGATATCGATTTACTGTGTCGACGATTTTGACAATTTGTATTTAAAAAAAAAATTTTTTTTTTTTGTCGGCCCTTTGACCTTACCAAAACAAGTTGTCTTCGTTTGGGACAAGTGACAAAATTTCATTAGTGGCGTGTCGACATTTTGACCTATCGATGTTTTGGGGTAATCCTATTACGTTTTGCCTGCCTGGAATATTTCGCTTAACAAAAATATTTCTTTACCTATAGAGTAGAAATCAAAAATAACTTTTATAAATTTTTAGATATCGCTTTTAACCCACGAAACTATATTAATCTGATATAACTAAAAGTCTTTAGAAATACAACACCTACACCGAAATTCAAAGGATTATGTTTTGAAAATTTTGCTATTTTGTCACCTCATCGATGCTTTTCATCTTTCATAACATTACAAAATTTTTGAAAAATGATAAAGAAAAGTAATCCTGAATAATGAAAAACAACGAAAACAACACAAACAACCATTAGTTAGACATCTGCAACAGAACAAAATATACGGCTTTATAAAATTAAACAATATATCAGTATTAAATTATTAAATAACGTGACAGTTATAAAATAATTTCTTCTTTATTATTGTATATACATAATTCGGATAATTGTCATGTTTATCATAATCATTCTACGAAATCAAAATTTTTTTTTTTTTTTTTTTTTTTTTTTTTTTTTTTTTTTTTTGGAATATTAAAATTTTTCGTTAAGAGCACTACGACTATTCCAATTTTTATTACAAAACATAACACGTTTTATTCCTCACATCAATTTTTCCTTTTGACACTTTTGTGATGAAACAAAAAATGGGGGATGGGGGAGATGAAGAGATGATTTTTATTGACAATTTGAAAGCTGAAAGGTACTGCGGTTACCAGTATTAAACCTATTACCACCAGCAAAAAGCCGTAAAAGGGTTTATCGATGCACAGAAATCACAGATTTATATATAAAAAATTCCACACACACACACACATTATTAGGTGAAAATTATCATATCACATATACAGCAGCTAATGGATACGTAAATAGTTTATGTAAAAATTCAATCAAATTGATTTAGTTAATATACACCAGTTTTAAATCATATACTATTAACCAGTAAAGAAATCTCTGAAAAGGAAAAAAAATTGTTGAAAAAGAAACGGTAGTTTCATAATTATAGTTTTCTAGGACCCGAAGTCCTCCTAAACTTTTAGTATCTAATGTCGAGGTGATAGTTAAGGTCTGAGGAAATTTGAAATGTAAAAAGTAAGGGCACGAGAAAATGAAAACTCAAGAGGAAAGAGAAAAGAAAATCCATGATTTATAGTGACGAAAGCATATGCCAAAAAAAAAACTATTTCGAAATTTTCACACACATTGCTTCATCGCTATTTCAATTGCATTGGTTTTTCAAAGTATACAATCAATTGGTCGTTCACTGCCGACATGGAATCTTCAAACTAAGGAAGGATCGCAGTGGACTTTACTTACAGAACATTTTACTTACGAAATTACAAATAGAATTCAAAGCTTACCTTGTCTATTCAACGTGTCAACCTGTGTGGGTGTATGCAATTCAATTTTAAAATTCTACTATGATCAGGATGTCCAATGACAAGTTATACGCAAGTACGTAAAGACGATAATACTCGATTATTTATTAAGTTATCCATATTCAACTTAAAGATCAAATTCCAAACTGTTCCAATGATCAATTTCATCTATCGCTTATAATTTCATTAAATTATAATGAATGAAGGACATCGCTTTTAAATTTTCTACATTTGACTAAAATTAATA
>SEYY01021370.1:160000-162500 GCA_009176605.1 Armadillidium nasatum | reverse complement strand
CTCATTTCCTTTTCGGTCGTTCCAAAGCAGCTGTTGCAGATGGTCACCGTTCATAATTTAAATCTATTAATAGTGGTGTTCCTCAGATATCTGTCAATCCACAATTCTTTTTCTATTTTTCATAAATGACCTTCTATCAATTATTTCACTACCTATCCACTCCGATGTTAATGACTCCACTTTTCATTACTCCTTAAAATGGTAGTTAGTTTACAGTAGAATGGTGGTCATTAAACAACTAACCTCTTTCGTATTACAAACTGGGTCAGGGAAAACATGGACGTTTTCAATGCCCCGAAACTCAGTTCCTCCATCTTTCTAATCGACAAAAAAACTTCCACACAACTATGACATCTTCGAAAACACTGAAACCTTAGTCCGTCCTTAATATCTCGATGTTTCTTTTTATCGTTACCTTTCTTAGAAAGATCACATTACTTTTCTTTCCAAACAAGGTTCCAAGAGGTTGGGTGTTCTGATGCACTTTCTTAATTTCCTCACACCACTCCAGATGCTTTCTCTTTACTGGGGTGTTGTTTGCCCGTGTATGAATTATACATTACACATCTGGGGTGGTTCAATCAAACAGCTCTCCTTGACAAGGTGAAGTCAAGGGCATTTCATCTTATTAAATTTTCCGACTCACTAATTTTCTGCATTTTCTTTCTCTTCGTAGACTTTTTGTCACTGTCTATACTATCATTATTACAAAGAACACTGCTCTTGTGAACTCTCTAGTCGCATATCTCCTCCATTGAGAAGGGCTCTTGCGACATGCCTTTCTACATAGTTTCATTCTTTCTCTGTACAACACTCCAACTCAAGACATAATCGCTATGGTCAATTTTTCATGAACTATACTGGTATAGTATGAAACACATTCATTTATCTGTTTTCCCAACTCCCTTTAACTTGCACACTTTCGAATGCTGTGTATCGAGTCAAGTCGACTTTAAACTTGACCAGATATATGCTAATTCCCCAACTTTTAAGGAATTGGAAGGGCTCTCGCTTTTTCATATATATAATATATATATATATATATATATATATATATATATATATATATATATATATATATATATATATATATATATATATAATATATATATATATATATATATATATATATATATATATATATATATATAATATATATATATATATATATATATATATATATATATATATATATATATATATATATATATATATTATATATATATATATATATATATATATATAATATATATAATATATATATACACTCGATCTTGCGAAAACGCGACTTTTATTTCTACTGTAATAACAATAATAATAATAATAATAATCATAATAATCATAATAATAATAATAAATTAAAATGTAACATGCTTTCATTCAACAGAAATTATCAGGTTCTTTAATGCAAGATTTTCGTCACCGTCTTTTTCTTTTTAGCAGATACCGATACATACAAAAATTTTATAAACCGATACCCAATACCATAAAATTTACCGATATTAACCAATACGGATACTCAACTCTGTCCTTCTTTTATATAAATATATATAATATATATATATAATATATATATATATATATATATATATATATATATATATATATATATATATATATATATATATATATATATATATATATATATATATATATATATATATATATATATATTAATAATTAGATAAACAAAAATTCAAGCGAAGAAATATATTTTGAAAATAAAATTACACCTTCCATTAGCAACTCTTCCAGATAAATAAAAAAAAAAAACTATTCATTAAAAAATAAATAAATAAAAAGTAGGATTACAAATGTTTTTATTAAAGTTTGCGAGTAACTTTGTTAATTGAAAAGTTTTTAAAAAAATAAATAATGAAGAAGAAGTAAAAGTTTCAAACTGGATTTATTTACTTAAAAAAAAAAAAAAAAAAAAAAAAAAAAAAAAAAAAAAAAAAACTTTGAATATCGAAATAATTTATGAGGAAAAATGACTAAAAAATTAATGAGACTTTTTTTTTTAGAGAATGGAGAATATATTTATTTATTAAGAACGAATTGAACATTTTTTTCCAAATTATTTTATGTCGATATTATTAAATGTATAATTTATATTATATCAAATTCACGAACACAATATATATATATATATATATATATAATATATATATATATATATATATATATATATATTATATATATATATATATATATATATATATATATATATATATATATATATATATATATATATATATAGGAACCGACCGGGGCCCCGGCCCCGGCCAACCCCGGCCATTTTTACTGACCCCGGCCCCGGCCCCGGCTAAAAATCAGGGAAAACCGGGGTTGCCGGGGTTAAAATGGCAAATTATACAAAAAAAAATTTTTTATTTTTTTTATTTTCAGCCGATTCTGCTGAAACTTTCAGTGTATATAGATTTTTTACCGGTAAGAAAAGTCCATTTCTAGCGTTTTTCCGAGTCTATTATGGTTAAAA
>SEYY01021370.1:147500-150000 GCA_009176605.1 Armadillidium nasatum | reverse complement strand
CCTCTCCAGTTTTAATAGAAATAACAATAGAGTAAAATTTATAAAGCATTCTGTAATAATAAATTCAAGAGTTTAATCAAACCTTGAAAGGCAATTTGCTTTGATGAAGAAATTTGAAAGTTGTTTGCATAATAATCGTGTTAACAGAACTTAATTTTTAATAAATTATTTCAATACGAAAAAAATTAAATTTGAAAAAGAAAAAAAAAACTATTTATTCATTTAATCTTTTAAAACTCTCAACGAATAAGTGTACGTGAATAGATGATCAAAAAATTTCTTTCTTTCATGAATAGATTATTTAATTTTTAAAATATTTTATACATATTACAAAAAAAAAAACATTGAAAATATTGCGAAAAAAAAACTAACATGTAATGAGAAACCAAAAGACTTATTTAAAGAAAATATCTGATTAAATTTTTTTTAGATATTTTGCTTGAAAATTTTTTTATACCATCATTCAAATATTTGCTGAATTAACAATTATAAAAATTAAATGGGCCCCAAGTTTTTCTCAATTTTTGTTTATGTTCATTTAATAAATTATTTAGCTTAAACAACCACTCCCCCTTTCATGACCAATAACAGCCATACAATTACGCTTACTTCTAGTCAGTGCTAGTTACACTTACATCAACGCTTGTCAAAGTTTTTCCCATAAAGACATAAGAAGGAGGCATAAGAAATAAAAATCTGAAACTTTCCAAAATCCTTTACTCTTCTTCTCAGGTTGCCTTAATCTATTCAAGATTTTCAGTAGATAAATTCTAATAAATTTTAGTGTCTCTGCACATCGATGACTTTCATTCAATTATCATATAATTTTTTTTTTTAACAGTTTCACTGATTTCAAGGTTGTGTCAACCAAATTCTAAAGCTTACCACACATTACACGGTCACATTATTCATCAAGCTGTTAATATTGAATAGAAATCCAGGACACAAAAACCTGCTTCATCATCAAACTTACAGCTTCTTATTGCTTAATATTATGTGATGATAATCAGCTTTCCAAATGAAAGAAAGGTTCAGATATTAAAAGTTCTTTGTACCATTTCTGGCCTTTCTATAAGTGGCATAAAATAATTTTATTTATTTTTCACTATCAAAATATATGAAATTTTTTTCCTACTTTGGCTCTGACCAATTACAAACTTTTGAAACGTTTTTTTTTTTTTAGGTTTAATTTTAGAACTAACTTCAGAGACATCAAAAACAATTTAATAGCACTTTAATACTTTCAAATTAATAAATTTTCATTCAACTTTTTTTTTAGTAAGCATAATTAATCAAAGCTTTCATAAGGTTATAATTTGATATGAGGATTACAAAATTACTTTAAAAATTTAAATAAACTTAGCTTTCAATTTTATCAAAAATTTAGCCAAGCTTTAATAACTGGAAAAAAATCTTCCTATCTTCACCTAAACCGAAAATTGGGACTTTTAATTAAAAACAAAATATGTTGCCCAAATTATAAATGAGACTGTTAAAACAGAAAATATAACCTATAATAATAGAAAAGATTAACTTAAAAAGATTTAAAACATTAAGCAACTATCCAATTACAAAAGTTTTCCATTATCACTAAAAATGTAATGTAGAGCACAAACTCTAGAAATTTTAAGAAAAATGAAACTACATTATATAAATAAAATTTTGAGTTTATACAAGTTTTTGATAACGTTTTTATAAACAGAAATATTAGAGTTTTATCGTCAACATCTCATATACATATAGGTTACTAACTGGGTTCGAAAGTAATTTTTCATTACGAATATCAGGTCGGATAGTAAAAATAACAAACCCAGTGCACTATATATATATATATATATATATATATATATATATATATATATATATATATATATATATATATATATATATATATATATTATATATATATATATATATATATATATATATAATATATATTATATTAAGCTCCTTTCTTCTCTGTAATGCAAGCAATTTCGATTCTAGAAATCTGATCGAATATGCATTATGGTATTGGCGTCCGGGATCATAACCATTGTTGTTCAAGCTAATGCAGATCGATATATATATATATATATATATATATATATATATATATATATATATATATATATATATATATATATATATATATATATATATATATATATATAATATATATATATATATATATATATATATAAATCATTAAAATTATTATTATTTTAATATAATAAATAAAAAAAATATATATATATATATATATATATATATATATATATATATATATATATATATATATATATATATATATATATATATATATATATATATATATATATATATATATATATATATATATATATATATATATATATATATATATATATATATATATATATTATATATATATATATATATATATATATATATATATATATATATATATATATATATATATATATATAAATTAACAGAATAATATTACCGTCTAAATTTTTCCTTCTGGAATAATCTGAGG
>SEYY01021370.1:137500-142500 GCA_009176605.1 Armadillidium nasatum | reverse complement strand
GTAGCATTCATGATAAATTATATACTACGAGAACGTGAATGAACCTGTTATAGACGTATAATTGTTTGTAATAGATAAGGTGACCATCCGTCCCGATTTTTTTTTTAAGCCGTGTCCTGATTTTTTTTAAGACGAACATTTCTCCCGATTTTTAGATTTGGCAAAAATTATTTATTCAGCGTGTCAGCAAAACAGCAGAAGAAGGCAGTGAGACACTGACATACAGCCAGAGAGCGCGGCGCATGGGAGCAGAAGAATTATTTTTTTTTTTTTTTTTTTTTTTTTTTTTGTAGAATGTCCTTAACTAATAAACCATATGACTTATTTTTGAAAACAAAAATCGTATTTCTTTATATTAAAAATCACCCTTCTGTATACATCGCTTTAAACCCTAACGAGCAGGGTATTTTTTTTTTTTTTTTTTTTTTTTTTTTGGGGGGGGGGGCAATGTTCAGAAGCGTCCCGATTTTTGGTCTGAAAAATATGGTCACCTTAGTAATAGAGCAAATAAATAACTAACTTCTGTGTCAATAAGGATGTGATATCACAGAGAGGTGTCATACTCATGAAATTTGTCGCATGTACTGTAAGGTATGTTTATTATCTAATATAAATACTTTGTATGTATAATTCTATAATGTGAAAGAATAGTTTTATAATACCGTAAAAGTACAATGAAAATAAATTCATAGAAGGGCATTACAAATTAAAAATTACAAATGACACTGAAAACCCACAATAAAAACCGCCATGTGCTACCGAAAAACCAGCACAAGTGGAAAATAAAAAGCCACAAAAAGGCTCAGCAAATAGCCTGAAGGGAGCAGTTTTCCCTCTTTTATATATATATATATATATATATATATATATATATATATATATATATATATATATATATATATATATATATATATATATATATATATATATATATATATGGGTAGTTTCTCCTCAAAAATATGGTCAGGAAAGAACGTGGGCAAATTTCCCCTTAGCGTCAGTTGGCACTGGCACTGGCACTGCCCCGCGAGCCCACCACCATCCATATATATATATATATATATATATATATATATATATATATATATATATATATATATATTATATATATATATATATATATATATATATATAAGCCTCTCTTCTAAGAATTTGCCGTCACGCTTAATTTGGCTTACCTCAGAGAAATGCCATCGAACATTGTTCTCTAAACCCGAGTGCCATAAACGTCTAAGAAATGTGAGGAATGCGTACTTTCATGCCGAAATTATATGCACTTCGGCATATTTTCGCCTCGCATGAACTCTCTTACGAAAAATAATTAGGTCATCAAAATTTCTGTTGAAACAACGCAAACAAAAATATTCGCATAAACAAACTTTCATATATATTATATATATATATATATATATATATATATATATATATATATATATATATATATATATATATATATATATATATATATATATATATATATATATATATATATATATATATATATATATATATATATATATATATATCAGTGATGGGACGATACCAAAAAAAATTTCGACTCGGATTCCAGCAAAACCTTCTATTCCGATTCCATCCAATTCTCTCACTGTGTAAGAATAAAAAATATATACTTTTTTAAAAATCCTGAAATATAATTCAATTTTTATATTAAACACAATTCCATATAATGAAGCTTACCGAAATACAGTACATACCTTAGTTCAAACACTTTTCTATTTAGTTACATTTTAAAAAACTATAATTATCATTTATTTTTATTTTATAAAGTACCATTGCAAAGAAAACGGAAAAATGTAATAAAACAGTAAAGACAAACTTTATTTTATTGAAAGAATGTAAACAGTAACAGGTTTCCTTTTAAAAAAAAAACTGAAAACTTAATATTTATGAATAACCATTAACCACAATAAATCATATAACTGAAGTCTAAATTTTTAAAATGTTAAATTTTCTTCATGTACTCATAATGAAAATTATATAAACTCAAATATATATATATTATATATATATATATATATATATATATATATATATATATATATATATATATATATATATATATATATATATATATATATATATATATATATATATATATACAACTTTTCCCACCTCAGGAAACATCCATTCAAACACTCACCCTTTTACCAATCTTTTCCATTCATTCCTATCTTCCGTCAACTGCACACTCTCTTCCCAATTCATCCCTCTCTTCCTTAACTGCTCCTAGACATTATCATCCATCTTCCCCTCGGTCACCCTCTATCTCTCACACCCTCCACTTCTGAAACAAATACCTTTTTAGACATTCACTCTTCGTTCATCCTACAAACATGCCCAAACATCTCAGCATAATCTGTTCAGCTCTCTCAACCATACTCCTTTTCCATCAACACATTTCTAACATTCCTTTCTCTATCCTTTCTACCAACGCCACAAACCGAAATCATACCTTTCATTTCGTAAACAACTACTACTACTGTTTTTTCTCTTCCTCGCGTTCAACCTCCAAACTTCACTCCCATACCATACAAAACTACCGGTACGCAACATCCTAACAATCTCACCTTCACCTCCCTTGGTAAACTTCCTCTACTCCAAATATCACTCAAATTACCCAACACCTTCTCCCCTTCTCTTATCCTATACCCAACTTCATCGCCCATATTAACGTCTCCTTCTCCAAAAATTACACCCAGAAATTTAACTCGTAAAAGTAACTCATTCCTATTACTCCCTACCCATATTAATCTGTAAATCATCTCTCTCAAGGAGGGAGAAGAAATTACATGTTCAGAAATAATAATGTCATGCAGAATAAAAGGAAAGAGGAAAAAAAAGTTATAGAAACATATTTGGTAAAGTGTCAGATTTGTGAACAAAAATTTCCTTCTACTCACACAATTATGCTTCCATACATTCTGATTACGATTCATGTAGTGGTATTTAGGAAAACAGTATTTACTATCAATTTTCCTCCCCCTCCCTCACTCCCAAATTTATCATATGGTGGAGTAAGCTCTTTTAAACATATCAAAACAATACATTACTTTACCATCTCAAAGACTGTCGAGATTAATATAATATATGACTGGTTACTCTTACATGATGTATAATTATTTCTGGTTCGTGAACTTCTCATCGGACATACATTTTAATATGAATAGTCAATTCTTGTTATTTAACAAACTATGATACTTATCTTTTATAGTTAACGTCTCCGCTCATAAACTGTATAACAGGCCTATACAATGTCAAATATTTTAACCAAGATGCCATTATTCTTTACAGTAACAATTTTATACTAAAAAAAAGACGTTCACTTGAACTTCTCATATAATTTGACACTTCTTTTACTTTTTATCTGAAACGTTTGGTTCAAATATTTCATACCAATCTCATATAGAACTATCGTGTTCCTTTATATATATATATATATATATATATATATATATATATATATATATATATATATATATATATATATATATATATATATATATATATATTATATATATTATATATATATATAATAATTCAGCAAATTTTGAGATTAAATTTTTCTATAGTACAAATATATTAAACTTCAACAAACATTGAAGTACGTCTTCTGGATTTCCTTTAAAGATATTCTCCTAAGGGGGAACGGCAAGCGTTATTATTCGTCTTTGTTTGCCTTAAAACGACTCCCAACTTATTTCTTGACATTTTTTCGAAATTTTAAATTCAGGAACACGTAAACCATGTGGGCGTACATCAACTACATGTGTAAATACTTTGTGTGAATTTCATTGAAAGCGACGTATCTCCTCTTTTATATATATATTATATATATATATCCATACATATATATATATATAATAATATATATATATTATATATATATATATATATATATATATATATATATATATATATATATATATATATATATATATATATATAATGATGTGCAAACAAAATGGCATCGATACCAGAAAGTTTACCAATGCCATTAAAATTTTTAATATACAAGTGTTCAACGACTTCCTGGTTATGTTTCGACAGGAGGATCGTATGGAAATCTTTATATATTAGGCATGAAATATAAAGCATTTAAAATATAATATAGTTTGATCCGTATATATATATAAAAAACTTCTAAAAAATATGGTGCGTACTTTTAAGATTTAGCCTTTTTATTAAAGTAATGTAATATATTTCTATTATTTACTATATCTCGGATTGTTTGTGAACCAATGAAAACAGACTGGTAGCTGGGTCATTTTCAAGATCGTAACACTATAGAAAAGTTATCTCTGTGATAGAACATTCAGAATTGCGTAGATTCATGCTGGATGTCGTTTGCGTAGTCATATATTTTAATTCTCAAATTAACTTTTCCTTTTCGAGAAAAGGGGTCACAAACTTCAATTAAGGGGGGTGAATGAAAACCCTCACTCAAGACAAACTAATGAACGTAAAAATCTCTTGCAATTGTACTTGAACAATCAACGAGTTGCGAGAGGGAATGTTGTCATGCTAATTGCTCGTTTACCGAGCATTACTTCCGTGTGTCCTACTATATGCCACAAGCCATCACGGTAATGCTCGGCATTTACATTCTATCTAATGAAAACGGATTCCTTAGTAAACAATTTCCTCAAAATGAAGAAATAGATTAATCATTCAGTTTAAATTTTAAAAACTACATAGCCGTTCGTAAACTCCATTACAGCTATATATATATATATATATATATATATTATATATATATATATATATATATATATAATATATATATATATATATATATATATATATATATATATATATATATATATATATATATATATATATATATATATTATATATAACCAGATCAGAATTCAATTTAATCAAAGTAGATTAAGAAAAAAAAAAACTTAACTGAACCTTATTCGGCGAGCAATGCAGAGACAATTTAATTAAATTTTTGAAGGGGAGAAAAAATCCTATAT
>SEYY01021370.1:132500-135000 GCA_009176605.1 Armadillidium nasatum | reverse complement strand
ATATATATATATATATATATATATAATATATATATATATATATATATATATATATATATATATATATATATATATATATATATATATATATATATATATATTATAACCCCAGCACCTGATGCTCAGTTATGGATGATTTACATCGGCCTGAATTTATTAAAAATTCCAGAAATAAAGAATCCATAAACTGAAATGTCAGAATTTTGTTCGATAGAAAGAGCACGAGAATAATAAAAACTTTTATACTGAGTTCGCTTGTGAAAGATACTAGGAGTTCGCTAGTATATTATAATAAATGTTTGCTGCTGTAAGACACTAGAGATTCCTTTCGTAATATTCTAAGAGTTTGTTACTATAAGATACTAGGATTCGTTAGTATAAGACACTAGGGATAGCTACTATACGACACTAGGGGTTCCTACTATCCTACTACATTAAGATACTAGTTTCGCTATTAACAGCAAATTCATTTGGTAATGGAAGTGTAATGTACCTGAAAAGACCTTATACTATAAAAACTATACATAGAAACCTTTCCATGAACTGGTTGAAGTAGCTACTTATATAAAACACAACCCATCAGATCTGAACTAATAATAAATTGGATACTTTATTCCCCATATGGTAATATTATTTACAATGAGGCTTTATAAATACTATTAATAAATTGGGCAATAATATTTTATTTCACACATACCAATTATAATAAATAATTGGAATTATTAAAGTAGCTTTAAAAATATAATTTCAAAAAAGTGTTTCATTCAGAATAATATTATTCAATCAAGGCTGTGGAATCCGAACCCGAACCCGAGTCCGGAATTTCAATAGAAGCGAGGTCAAAAAATCTGCACGAAACGGGAATCAGGTTTGAAAATCTCCAAGTTAAGTTAGGAAAGTTAGTCTGCTTAGGTTTAAGAGAAATGACCGAAAAGTGCTATTAAATAAATAAATAAATAATAAAAAAAACTTCCGGAATGGATTTTAACGAACGTACATACAGAAAACACTGAACAGATTTTACATTGAATATCAGAAATCAATGTGTATAACTATAATCATTTTACATATAAAAATAAAACTTTCATAAGAATAAAATAACAATTTGCTCTATAATAATAATAATAATAATAATAATAATAATAATAATAATAATAATAATAATAATAATTACATAATAAATTTAAATATGTGAATAAAACCTGAAAGGTCATTGAAGAAAGGGCGTATCATTGATTTTAGACACGAAAACACCAATTCCAACAAAACAGACAAAGATCATGGTAATAAAGCTAAAAACTGAATAACAAATTATGAAATCGAGGCGATTTGTTTTCTTAAAATTCTATTCACAAAAATGAAATTCATGGACTGGCTTATTTCTCAAAATAATAATAATAATAATAATAATAATAATAATAATAATAATAATAATAATAATAATAATATAATAAATGTTAAAATATATATATATATATAAAATATAAAATATATAATATATATATATATATATATATATATATATATATATATATATATATATATATATATATATATATATATATATATAAAGGTGCCTAAATAATTCACAATTCAACACTCAAAATGTTATAGATACAAATGTAAGTAATAAAACATTTCGGAAAACGGATTTAGAAAATTTCAGATTAGTTCTAGCTCTCATATTATAGCACGTTTTTGAATTAAGATTTCTTACCAATTAATTTTGAGACGCCACTTGTAGCAGATGATGTTTGATACTGCAAGTGTTAATCTTAATTCACGTAACAATATCAGCACCTAATTGTTTTTGATGCTATACATATCGTCATCATGGGGTCTGTAAAACTGTTGCTTGATAACAGTTTTCAGTTCTTATGAAGTGTTATAAGAATGTGATTGTGTTCATGAATTTTCCAAATAATTTTCCATGATAATTGTGTGATAGTTCTAGCTAGTATGGTACCGAATATTTACTAAATCGCTAATCCCTCTGCCATGTCTGCGGAACTTGACATTCATTCTAATTAAGACCTCCTTCTTTTATTACGGCTGCTGAAAGCTGGGAAAACATGGCAAAAATTAGGCACCCTAAGTGTGTTGCTCTGAGTTTTTCCATCTAAATTCTATTCTTAATGTGTGTGAAAAGAAAAGAATGTTCTATAAGATGCTTTGAGGCCGACGATTTGGAGGTTCAAACCAAAAAATCAAAGTAGCAACTGTCATTTATGTTCCCGATTAAAAGGTATGTATGTCCATAAATGAAAAAAAAAATCAAACCCTAATATTTCTCTGTAATTCGGCCTATGCATTACGGAGAAGAAATTCCTGTTCCTCAACATCCAGATAATTTTTTTATTGGCTTTAACGAAGATGGTGTTTCAGCAAACAGATAAAAACAACATCCATCAATTTCGCGAGATGCAGGTTACTTTATAAAACATACGCCTTCAATCATATGAACACAGAAGGAAAGCTCAGTCATCTCATCGAAGATCTG
>SEYY01021370.1:107500-112500 GCA_009176605.1 Armadillidium nasatum | reverse complement strand
TTATTTAAAATTTCTTATACATGTATAACATTATTTCCAGTTATGTAATAAATTATAATTAAAATTTCATATGATTTTGTATGATACTAAAATGATCAGATTTTTAAGGGAATATTTTTCAATTCTTTACAAATGACTCAGACTGGTCGGAGGCAGGATTGTCAGAATGATTCGGCTGGAGCCAGATCTATATATATATATATATATATATATATATATATATATATATATATATATATATATATATATATATATATATATATATATATATATATATATATATATATATATATATATATCCGGGGGAGGGAAGAAGGGAAGAAAAGCTCCTGAGGCGATGAGAATACCCCCCCATTGGGTATATGGGATATTAAGAGGACTTTCCATTTCATCCCGGTACCCAATGGTTCGCTCCCTTTCGCGCTCATCCCCACTTTCTTCTACACGGAGTAGGCTTTCACACACACAAAACACTATTACAGACACACACTATTTTAAAAAATGGCGTCAACAACAGTAACCTCGGAAAAGCCACGGGGGGCGGTTTGAAAAAATAGCCCCTCATCCACCCTTTTTCCCATCACCACTTGGGAGTTGTTGGCTTCCAGTGATAGGGTTGGTGCCACAAGGACTCTGCGGCTGGCTTGTCCTGATGCACGGTTCATTTTTTTCTTTTTAAATTAATTTCTACAACATTCACGGTCTACACTCCAATTTTCATTTTCTTCAATATCACCTCTCTTCTGGTAGACCTAACCTCTTCTTCTTGACCGAAAATCGCAAACCCTATTCTGTTTTCTCCTACTGTCTCTTTCCACAATTTTCAGTCAAAGACGGTTGTTGTGCATAGATGTCGTTTGTTCTCGTGTCTCCAATTTGGAGTCTTCTTGCCATTCTACGACTAAATTCATTTTTTCTGTTAATTTTCTCCTAATTCTACTGACTATCCCAAATTCTTCGACTATTTAAACTCCTAAATAGAGCACATTCTCTCTTCTTCTCCTTTCTCTGAAATCATCATATTAGGTAATTTCAATGTTCACCACCGCCAATGGCTTTCTTCTAGTTCTCATGATACAGCTAGTGAACGTGACTCCCATTTGGCTATCAGAAACGACCTTGAGTAGTTGGTGCAGCTCCCTATTCGTATCCCTGATCGTCTTTGAGATGAACCCAACATTCTAGACCTTTTCCTAACTTCTAATCCTTCTCTTTATACTTTTAAACTCTTTCCTCCTCTGGGTTCCTCCGATCAACTTCTTATCTCTGTATCCTCTTCTATCTCTTCAAATCTTCAGCAGGAAGACCCCTTCTATTGAAAGGAAACGTTTGTGGCATTTCCATGACGCAAACTGGTCGGACTTGCGGTCGTACTTCTTTGATTTCCCGTGGAATGATTATTGCTTCCGTGTCGAGGGATCCCTCGGAGAGTGCAAAACGCATTACCGAGATGATTCCTTCTGGCATGGAGGCATACATTCCAGATTCTTTCCCTTCCATTAAACCTACCAAACCTTAGTTTAGCTCTACTTGTTCTCGTGCTATCCGACGCAGGGATGCTTCCTTCAGGGATTACCATCATTTTTAAACTCCAGAAACTCATGCAACTTATATTTCATCCCGGAATCGTGCTAAATCTATCTTCCGTAACACCAAAAACTAATTTCTCCGCCCTTTCAGGAATTTTGCAAAAAATGTCTACTCTAACTTTGCTTCTTCCTCTTTTCCTTCTTTAGAATCTTCCGAGGTCACAACTGCTATTTTACCTTCTTCTATAGCTGAACTCTTCGCTCAAACTTATGCCTCTAATTCAACCTTAGACGATTCCGGAGCTATTCCTCCTCCTTCAACCCCCTCCTACTTATTTATGCCTAAAATTGCAATTTCTTCTAAATACGTCATTTCTGCTGTCTCCGAGCTTAATACTAAGAAGGCGTATGGTCCCGATGGTATTCCTCCTGTGGTTCTTAAAACTTGTGTTTCTGAGCTTGCGCTCTACCTTGGTAAACTATTTCGTATTTGTATTTCTACTTCAACCTTCCCTTCTTGATGGAAACGTGCGCTCATTCAGCCTGTGCCGAAGAAGGGGGATCCCTCTCAACCCTCTAACTACCGTTCTATTTCTTTGACCTCCGTTCTCTCTAAAGTTTTCGAATCTATCCTTAACAGGAAGATTTGGAAACATCTCAATTCTTCTAATCTAATCTCTGATCGACAGTATGGCTTTCGTAAGAAACGCGCTAATGGTGATCTTTCCCTTCTGTCTAGATCTTGGTCCTCCGCTCTTCGGCATTTCAGTGAATCCATTGTTGTCGCGCTGGGGATATCGAAAGCTTTTGAAAGAGTCTGGCACAAAGCTTTGATTTCTAAACTTCCCTCTTTCGGAATCTATCCTTCTATATGTGTTCTTTTCTCTAATTTCCTTTCGGCCGTTCTATATCAACTGTTGTAGATGGCCACCGCTCTTCCTTTAAATCTATTAATAGTAGTGTTCTGTCCTATCCCCAACACTTTTTCTGCTTTTCAATAACGACTTTCTTTCTATTACCTCAATTCCTATCCGTTCCTATGCTGGTGACTCCACCCTTCATTACTCCTTCCAGTTTCAAAGACGTCCCTCCCAACAGCAGTTAATAGACTCGAGAAGGGTAGCCTTGGAGCAACTAACCTCTTATCTTTCACGTATTTCAAATTGGGGCAGAGAAAACATGGTTGTTTTCAATTCTCAAAAACTCAGTTCATCCATCTCTCCACTCGACAAAATTTTCCACACAACTATGTCTTCTTCGAAAACACACAACTCAAACCTTCATCTGTTCTTATTATTCTCGGCGTATCCTTTCTCGTGATCTTTCTTGGAAAGACCACATTACTTCTCTTTCTAAACAAGCTTCTAAGAGATTGGGTGTTTTGAGGCTCCTTCAGAATTACTTCACGCCACCCCAATTGCTTGCTCTCTATAGGGGTGTTTTTCGCCCCTGTATGGTGTATGCGTGACACATCTAGGGTGGTTCCACTCATACAGCTCGCCTTGAGAAGGTGGAGTCTAGGTCTTTTCGTCTCAACTCTCCTGCTCTTACTAATTCTCTCCAAACCCTTTCTGCCTGTTGAATTGTTGCGTCACTCTCTCTTTACTATTCGTTCTTACAACTCTCTCGTCGCATACTTTCTCCATTGAAAAGAGCTCGTGCGACACGCCATTCCATACCGCTTCATCCTTTCTCTGTTCAACTCTTAACCCACAGACTTAACCGCTATGCTCAATCTTACATATACTCTACTGGTAAAGTCTGAAACACACTCCCTTTATCTGTTTTCAAAACTTCCTTTGACTTGCATACCTTCAAACGCTCTGTATCTGGACATGTCGGCCTCCATCGATCAAGATGTTTTTCCCAACTCGGTATAATCTGTTAGGCCTCCGCGGTCTTTGCCCAAAGGGAGGAGATATATATATATATATATATATATATATATATATATATATATATATATATATATATATATATATATATATATATATATATATATATATATATATATATATATATATATATATATTAGGGATGGAGCGATACCAAAATTTTTACCAATACCGATACCTAAAAATTCCCCGAAACCGATACCCGATACCTAAAAATATGCCGATACCGATACCGATACTTTACTCCTATACAAAATTTTTACCGATACTTTACCATATCGATACTTCACTCCATCCCTATATATATATATATATATATATATATATATATATATATATATATATATATATATATATATATATATATATATATATATATATATATATATATATATATATATATATATATATATATATATATATATATATATATATATATATATGATTGTCCGCGTTATTTTATCATGTTACCTTTAGTATTCAATCTAGTTTTAATATTGAAGAGTCTTTTATAACCAATTAAGATTTTGAATATAATTATCAAACGTCGTATATTAACGGATATTGTATTTTAAGTCAAGAAGAAATGGATTTTCACTACCAGAGTGGACTTCCGGAAAGTCTTTTTTTATTTTCCTATCAGAGGTGGTAATAATAATAATAATAATAATAATAATAATAATAATAATAATAATAATAATAATAATAATAATAATAATAATAATAATAATAATAATAATAATAATAATAATAATAATAATAATAATAATAGCTCTTTTCACCTATTTCGTATGTAGAATGGAAATGTCGTACAAGTCCTATAGGTTCTTCTATTCTTCCCACAATGTGTTGTAATAAAGTAAAGAAGACTCTGGAATAACCCTCAACCATTTCGGAAGTTGAGAGAATGGTAACAACAATAAAAAGGCAATTTAAAAAGCTTCAAACTCATCTCGTATTCTGGAACATTTTCGCGCACAATAGCGGATTTCCTCTTAACAACAGCTAGAAAGAATGAAAGAGTGCCATTCTTATCAGAACGCAGAATGCGTCCAAAGAAATTAGTTTGGGAATAAAATGGCTAAATTTAAGATTATCTTGAATTTAAATATTTTTGAAAATAACTCCATTTTAATGCGAAATATTGCGTTCGTGATAAGGGTTCATTTTTATGATTAATAAAAGCTCACAACGAGACACATATGTGAGAAACATAAAAGGAATTGCAACGATTTAAAAACTCACAACATAAAACGATACTTTCCGCAATCACGGATACATAAGAGAGAGAATTGTGTTATTAGAGGCATAGAACTAGTAACCTCTGCCACCCACTCCCAACAAAAATTAAAATCTACAAACCAAATACATAGCTCGCACACGCATTCGTGTAATATATTATATCCAACAAAAACCCAACTAAAATAATACAAACTACACATATACATATACATAGCTCGCATACACGCATATAAATATATCGTGTATAATATATATATATATATATATATATATATATATAATATATATATATATATATATATATATATATATATATATATATATATATATATAT
>SEYY01021370.1:72500-85000 GCA_009176605.1 Armadillidium nasatum | reverse complement strand
ATTTAATGAAAAAAGTGAAAATGGTTAAAGATGAGGTTTGGTCCACTATAAAAAAAAAAAACTAGCCCAGCGTTGGGTCTCATGTTTTCGAAATATATGCATTAATAGTTACCCTTTAAAGTCGTTCTCTTCTCACCACTATAAAAAATGGTTGAAAAACCTTTTGGAGCAAGCCCATAAACCTGTTTAAATGGGCAACCCGAGGGCCTTTTAATTTTTTGTAACGCGTAACTAATAACATGATAACATTATTTTATTGTATCAATGTGACATATCTTTAACCCAGAATCTTAGTTTGAGCATTTTAGTTTCTTCACTCTATATATATATATATATATATATATATATATATATATATATATATAATATATATAATATATATATATATATATATATATATATATATATATATATATATATATATATATATATATATATATATATAATCCGAAAACAGCTAACTTTTCGTTAGCCGACTTGTGTTTCAGGGAATTTTAAAAACCGTTAACGAAATAGTTGCCATTCGTTGTAGTAGTATCAC
Organism: Armadillidium nasatum; assembly: GCA_009176605.1. Classification (NCBI taxonomy): domain Eukaryota; kingdom Metazoa; phylum Arthropoda; class Malacostraca; order Isopoda; family Armadillidiidae; genus Armadillidium; species Armadillidium nasatum. The sequence continues at coordinate 84,459 of SEYY01021370.1, read as the reverse complement.
TAGCAATGAGCATGAAGATGACTACTTTTACAGCATTACCCAGCCCCAAGAGAACAAAAGCTACATTTCACTATTCTCCAGAACCAAAAACTTGAAGACTTTTAGGAGGGCGTGCTCGAAGGAGATCGTAACTGTTGTCGAAATCTTGCACGTTTTTCACAGTTTACCACCAATCATGAGTAAAACCCTTTTCAAAGTGCGGAAAAATCATAAAATGAAAGAAAACCCACTGAAGTACAAGACAAACGCAAATCACTTAGGTGAGCGCAGACGGCAGCAGGGAATGCAGTTGATGGCAAGAAAATAAGACTGAACAGATATGTAGCTGGAATGGAGGTCCCACAACAAGTAGGACGAGTTTCCAATATTCACCGAAAATTCATATGCAAACAAGACACCCATTTTGCATTAAGGGTCACCCAAAGGTGGTGGAACGGGAGGGAGCAACTCTTTCAGGTACCTGATGAAAAAAAAATAGTGCGACAAAGTAAAGTAACAGAGATAGATATTATGAGACAAAGGGGAGTTTGTTTGAAAGTAAGGAACAGGTTTATTAATTTTTTTAGCATTAGATTTAACCCTTTCCAAAGTGTGAAACCAGAATCCTCCACCCACAAAAGGAGAACAGCACTCCTTCCATACAAGGGCGGAAAAGATTATATAATTGGTGTAACTGTTCAATCAAAGCCAATAATTCCCGCAACTTGAACTGAACTCCCAGCGTTTTGGATGCCACCTTAGTAACCGCTGTGTAATGAGGTTTCCAGGACAATTTTACTGTTTATGTTCAGACAAAGAATGTTTATGATGTTTCCAGGTGAGACGGTAGAGCAATCGAAAGAGATAAGAAAGGTGAACGTTGTTTTTCGGCGAAGTCATGTTCTTAAAGAGTTGAATTTCACAATTATGAAGCTACCTCACAGGGAAATCCTATCCAGATTGGTTAAGAATACTAGCGAAAAGCTAAAGAAGTAGCAGATTTGAAATGAATGGAAGAATGGAGAGCCGAGTCGTAGGCAAAAGAATTAATAGAGTTTGAATTACACATAAGAAGATCGTTGATAAAATGAAAGAGTAAAGTTAAAATAAAAGAAAACTTTGATGAAAAGCACAGTTAACAGGAAAGTAGGAAGAGGTCGCAATATCAACAAGCCCAGATATGGTACGATCTGACGGAAAACTTGACATTAGTAAAAAAAATAGGAGGAGAAAAGAAACAGAAGGGAGCCTAGTAGTGATGCGTGCCATACCCGGGTCAAAAGATTTCGTTACGTCTAGCACCACCATATAACTCACCATAGTCCTTAGGAGCAATAGACCAAATACCAGCGAAATATAAAAATTATGACACCAGCTGACCTAAAGCGTCGAAAATCATACTTATGATCTGGAAGAAGGGAATGAGACTCCAGATGATCCTTGTAATGAGAGTTGAGGATAGTTTTAAAATTTGACAATACAAATGAGATATAGAGCGATAATTGGAAATGTCCGCACCTCCAACACTGAGAAAAAGTATTAGTATTAAAGCCACAGAAAAAAAATTGAACAAGGAAAGTCCCTAGCTCAAAAGTTCAATCTCTTAAATCACGGGGAAGAATGCCATCCTGGTTACTAACCTTCCAGATGTTCATAGATCTCAGGATCTCGTGCACCAAAATCAAGTGCAATCACATGTTTTAACATGGGAAACTTGAGAGGAAGAGTGTATGAATTGTCCAGGAAGAAATTAAATGAAAAATGAAGGCCAAAGAGATCAATCTTTTCTGTAAGTATTAGTTGATTGGTCTCTTCATCAAACACGACCAATCATCCCATGCAGTGCTGCAGTTGAGCGAGTGTTCTCCATAGGTAAGCATTTCATAAGAAAAAATAGACCAGCCATCGTCTTAGAGACCAACTTTGAGAAGCTTATGTAGCATCGAGTTAAAGATATATAGAAAGAACTGAAGGGAAGTTATTTTTAGCATGTATTTTTTATTTCCTATTATTTTAAATTCATTTAAAACTTTTTCATAAACTAAATAAAATCTATATTTACTGTATTAAACTAATGCACACCATTGTCATCCATTTTCTAAAGCTCTACGTCTAAGTTATATACAGAATATTAAAATTTCAGCTTACTTTAAAGAAGCTAAATTCATAATAAAAGTTAGCAGTTTGTCAGTTTTATGACACCGAAGCAAACTTTTGAGAAACCTGAAAAGTGTCATCTAAGCTAACCTTTGGCTACATATTCCCACTATATATATATATATATATATATATATATATATATATATATATATATATATATATATATATAAATATATATATATATTATATATATATATATATATATATATATATATATAATTCCAGCAAATGTTCCGAATCCACTACGAAAAATGGAAGGTGACCAATTAAAAGGGAGTTCATCTCCTCCAGGAGGTAGGAAAAGTTCGACAGCCTCTTCTACAGGAACAGCCCCAGGAACAGACAACCCTCAACAGTCTATGCAGCCTATGGATGAACCAGAAGTTCCGGAACTACCACTCGAACCGGAATTGCCACCGGGTGTCTTGTGCCAACTTGACGGCAACATCGTTTTTAAAGTAAGTGTAAAGTACTATATATATATATATATATATATATATATATATATATATATATATATATATATATATATATATATATATATATATATATATATATATATATATATATATATGGTTCGAATTTTGGTGACAGAGCAAACACCAGCTAGCACTGAAGGGAAATAGGACACCCAGATTCCTGTCCCTATTTTTGAGGGGAAACGAGATGAAACCTCCCCCTAAGGCTCTTTGCTGGACCTTCGTCCTTGTTGAGTTTTTTCTTTGCTTATGGTTTTTCGGTAGCACTTATGGTTTTTCATGCAATTTTTCAGAGTGACTTGTGTATTTTACTTCCGGTTTCAAAGCTTTTTCTAGTTTTTTTCTGGCTTTTCTAGCATATTCTAGCAAGAGCACGCGTCGACAAACACCTGCCACCCTTCCTTAGGCCACGCCCACTCGGCACGAGGGGAATGCCTGTGACTGTGACATTTGGCACTGGGGATAAGGCTCTATTGTAGTGACAATTGGTAACATTGCAACGTTGCAAGACTCACTCGGTGTTGACGTTACATCATTGTGCGCATACGCACACATACGCACATACACGCCTACCCCTGTGACGTTACGGCACTGGATCTTGAACCTATGACGTCATCTGTCCGCCATCTTCATTTTTTATTACTAGGCTTTTCTGCCGAATTTGATTTAATCACGTGCCATTTTCGTGATCTTGATCACTTGCTTTCCGCTATTTGGAATTTGATCTCGTGATTTCGAATTTTTCCCGCCTTTTTCTTGACTTCATTCTAGCGCCATCTATTGAGTAAAATTAAACTTCCAAAATTATTAACACCGAGATTCGAACACAGGTCCTCATGAATGGAAACCCATGACGTTACCAACGACTCAAACTGAATCATTCCTTAGAAAACAAAATTTTTTCAATTTACGCACATTTTTTCCCGTATTCGCATGTTTCGTAGCTGACTTGGATTTATTTATTATTTATTATTATATATCCATGCTTACGTTATTGATTTCATACGAATTTATTACATATTTTATATGAAATTTATATGATCACCGTTATTACAAAGTATTTTATATAAATTTATATAACTACTGTCACCAAATAAATTTCTTTATCGTATTATTATTACAATTATTATGACGTCATATATATATATATATATATATATATATATATATATATATATATATATATATATATATATATATATATATATATATATATATATATATATATATATATATATATATATATATATATATATATATATTATGAAGTAATTAGATTCACGTGACTATGATTCCGAAGGAGTCGGATGAATCACCCGGTGTCGTATCCACGACGGCACCCTCTGGGCTTGAGAAGCGCTGTGGGCGAGAAACGCATGCACATAAACACTCGCAACACATTACTTCCATAAGCCGTTTCATGACGTAATGATCTTGAGTCGGAGTGTCATTTATGTTTTCGTGTCGAGACTCCCTTTTTTTTTTTTTTAAATCAAGTGAAGTCATGAATAAACAACTCTGTATTCATATTTTCCTTTTCATAATTTGTTTTTTCGAACTTTATTTTCCTCTATTAATTTTTTTTCTCAAGTAATATATTTCTCTCAAGTAAATATTTTTCCTGAAGTAAATTTTTTCTCATGTATTGTTTTCGAACTTTTTTTTTTTTTTTTTTTTTTTTTTTTTTCAAAAAAAATTTTTTTTTTTAATTCATATGAATATTTCAAGTACGTATGCACTGTTTCATGCAAAGCGGATATAGACCCATTCATCCCCACGCACAAACCCACAAATATAAGCGCAAGCACATAAACACAAATCTTCAGGCATACCAATGAAAAAATATACATGTGTACGCATCCATTTCTTGATACTAAAACATTATCATGTTCCTTCTCGTTCTCTTATTTCCTTATCTATTCTCCCTATCTCTCTCTCCTTTATAAATCATGCAAAGCGTATAAAAACTCATTCATCGCCCACTCCCCCAATCAAAATAATATAAACGCTCAAGCAAATACACAAGTATGCACGCGCAAGCACATACACACATCCCCACACACTCACATAAACCCTCGGGTATTCACACAAAGAAACATATACATATGCACGCACCATTTTTTTAATACACAATATGATGCTCTCTCTCTCTCTCTCTCTCTCTCTCTCTCTCTCTCTCTCTCTCTCTCTCTTTTTCTCTCTCTCTCTCTCTCTCTCTCTCTCTCTCTCTCTCTCTCTCTCTCTCTCTCTCTCTCTCTCTCTCTCTCTCTCTCTCTCTCTCTCTCTCTCTCTCTCTCTCTCTCTCTCTCTCTCTCTCTCTCTCTCTCTCTCTCTCTCTCTCTCTCTCTCATTTTTTTATTTTTTTTTTCTCAATAAATTTATTCCGTTTTCTGTAAGTTTTGTCATTGAAATTATTCGAAGTTCTACTTTCCTTTGAACAAAACCTTCATCAGAGTAATATCTAAGTTCCAAATCATCATTCCTGCCATGGAAGTCCTCCCTCAGTAAAAGAACTGCTAATAAAATTGATTCTTTTCCCATCGACCTAGCAAGTCGTTCAGAAAAAAGAAAAATGTTATGTGAAAATAATAAGATTAGTTTTCGGGAAAACCTTACGCTAACTTTGAAAGAGGGACGTGAGATACAAAAAAAAATTGAGATAGTAAGAATAAAATTGATACGAGTGCAAATAAAGGTAGGTAAATTCAAAAAACGGGGGTGGAAGAAAGAGACTGAGGAAGGACTTAAATGGCGGAAGGGATGATTTGAAATTAAGAAATTATTCTGATGAAGATTTTGTTTAAAGGAAAAAAGAACTTCAAATAATTTTAATTACAGAAATTTAAAAGAAAACAATGAATTTATTAAGTAGAGAGAGAGAGAGAGAGAGAGAGAGAGAGAGAGAGAAGAGAGAGAGAGAGAGAGAGAGAGAGAGAGAGAGAGAGAGAGAGAATATTATATTTTAAAAATTAAGAAATGGGTGCGTGCATATGTATATGTTTCTTCATATATATGCCTGGGTTTATGTGATAGTGCAGTGTGTATTTGTGCATGTGCTTGAGCGTGTATGTGAGTATGTGTGTGCATGTGCTTGTGCGTGTATGTGAGTATGTGTGTGCATGAGCTTGTGCGTGTATGTATGTGTGTGCATATGCTTGCGCGTCTATGTATGTGGGTGTGGGTGTGGGTAAGGATACGCTTACATGATTTATAAAGGAAAGAGAGAGAGAGAGAGAGAGAGAGAGAGATAAAATAAGGATAAAAGAGAACGGAAGGAAACATAATAATATTTTAGCATTTAGAAATGAGTATGTGCATATGTAGATGTTTATTCAGGGGTATGCCTGATTGTTTGTGTATGTATGTGATGTGTGTATGTGCTTGCGCACGTGTGAGTGAGTGCATGGATGAATAGGCCCATATACGTGAATCAGTGTATGAAATATTAAATTAAATTTAACAAAAACAAGTTTGAAAAAAAATCACTTGAGGAAAGTAAATTGCTTGATAAAAATAAAAAATAAAATTACTTGAGAAAAAAAAAAACCCGAGAAAAAAATTGCTTGAGAAAAAAAAATTACTCTAAAAAAAAATAGTTCGAAAAAAAATTATGAAAGATGGAATATATAAATACAGTTGTTTATTCATGACGTCACTTGGATAAGAAAATTAGGTTCTGACAAGAAAACATTATCGATTGCATGCTGATACAAGATCGTTATGTCATTAAACGGAATATATATATATATATATATATATATATATATATATATATATATATATATATATATATATATATATATATATATATATATATATATATATATAAAATACATATAATAACGGTGATCATACAAATTTCATATAAAATATCATGTAATAAATTCGTACGATAATCGATGGCGTATGCGTGATTATATAATCAATAAAGAAATAAATAATTTCAAGTCACCAACGAAAAAGATGCGAAAAAGGGAAAAAGTTCTGCGTAAATTGAACAAATTTTATATTCTAAGAAATGAATCAGTTTAGTTCGTTAGTAGCGTCATGAATTTCCATTCATGAGGACCAGCGTTCGGATCTCGGTCCCTATAGTTTTGGAAGTTTGATTTTCACTCAATAGATGGCGCTAAAATGAAGTCAAGAAGGAGGGAAAAATTCAAAACCACATTAATTTATGTGATCATATCCAAGATGGCGAAAAGCAAGTTATCAAAAAACGGAAAAGTCACGTGGTCAAAAATCGAAATGGCAGAGATGACTTCATGTTAAGATGATTTAGTGCCTTGACGTCACAGGGTCAGTTATGTGAATGTGTGCGTGTGCGCGTGCGCGTGTCCGTGTGCGTGTAGGCATTCGCACACGGGTGACGTCATCACCGACGGTATTTTGCAACAGACACTGACACTTCCCTCGTACCGAATGGGTGTGGCCTAAGGGTGGCACGTGCCATTGCTAGAAAAGGCTAGGAAAGCTGTAAAAAGCTCAAGAGCGTGAGAAGCGGACGTAAAAACCATGTGCCACTGAAACACCGCAAAAAAAAGGAGGTACAGAAAAATCACATATTAAAAAAATGGCAAAAAGGTCCAATAACGAAGCTAAGGTGCGGCTATTTTCTCGTTTAAAAAAATAGTTTAGAAAGAGTGTGACCAATTTCCCCACAATGCCATCAGTCACTGGCACTGCTGGCAAAAGTCGTACCCTACTAATGTGCATGAGCGCGCTTTGCGTATACGTGTTTGTGTAGATTATACTCCATAACAGTACTAGTAACTATAATAGTGATAACAGTAATTAAGGCTGTAGCGGTAAATAATAATAATAATAATAATAATAATAATAATAATAATAATAATAAATTATAAATAAATAAATAAATAAATAAATAAATAAAAGATAAATAAATAAAATTAAGTAAATAAATAAATAAATAATAGTAAAAAAATTCAATAAAGGTACACAAAAAACACATTTTGGTTCATACTCTGCGACTAGAATGACAGAGAATGAAACTAGAAATGAGAAAGTGACAGGTGAGTGAAAGTTATTTCAACAAAAATTTTAAAGTTCTGTATTTCTCTTTCAAAGATTCTGACGGAGGATTACGTTGAAGAAGCTGTTAATTTACTCTGTAATCACTTCTTCAAAGACGAGCCCTTAGGGAAAGCTCTTTACCTGCAATCCCCGGGAGAAGTAGATCACTGGTTATCAAAGGCACTTCCGCACATGGTAAGTTCATTTTCATTACACTCTGATACAAGAACAATGATTTAAGTTTAGTAAATATGTAATTGAACTTGAGTAAAAAAATTCTTTTAGGACAGCGATATTATAGAAGTTTCCTTAATACAAAAACCATAATTTAGATCAAAAACTCATTTAATTCTGTTTAACTACAGCAAAACTGTAATTTTTTCAAGAGGGTGGGGAAAGGTTTCTGAAAATTTCCCTTAAAAATTTTTTTTTATTTTTAAAAGGTTTCTACGATAATATCGAAACCTACTTAATTTATTTTTTCATCACGTGTATCAACTATAATATCTTCCTTAGAATATTTGTATGATATAATGATTAAAAATTCTTTTCCAATATAAAATACTTGCTTTTGTCAGATACTAAACAATTAGATATATTAAAGAACAACAACATAAGATCAAATATTTAAACAAAGAACATATTTTAATATCTATTCATAAAGCATTGTTATGCATCCAAATCATGAAAGGAAACCTAAAATTTGAGAAACCCTCGTTTTTATGACCTGTAACTCCGTAACATTATAATTTACAACATTAAACGCCATCATTTTTCCTTCACTTTTTTAATCTGCATAGTAAACAGGAAAACGTAAATAAGAAAAATAAAAGTTAGTATATAAAACATAAAAAAGATAAAAATAAATTATTGGACTACGAAGAAAATGCATTAATAACCATAATTAAAAATATAAACTTGAAAAACAAAGGCGCATTATTGATCCATCCTATTTTTAAAGGAAACTATAAAAATAAATAAGGATCCTCCATTTTAAACATAAAAATTTTAAAAAATAAGCGATTTTGGAACTATAATCCCACTTTAATGCAAATATAACATAAAATATATTTAAAAATATGTAATCGCTTCTTAAGACTATATATATATATATATATATATATATATATATATATATATATATATATATATATATATATATATATATATATATATATATATATATATATATATATATATATATATATATATATATATATATATATATATATATATATATATATATATATATATATATATATATATATATATATATATATATATATATATATATATATATATATATATATATATATATATATATATAAAGAGAAAATATATTACGGAAACTTTTGTGGTTTCCTCTGGTCAAGTCGTGTCTTAACAAGTTTTTCTCCTCGTTCTTACAAGATTTGGGACGACCCTTCGTTACTTATTTATCTAACTTCCGTCTGCTTTGACGGGTTTAATTATCGATAACACTCACTCGTACAAAACCTATTTGACCTTTAAACTCAAATATACCTAACAGATATCGTTTTTTTTCTGGAGAGGAGAGAGTTATTGGAAGAAGTGGTGGGACATATAAGACCAATAATTATCGTTACATAAAACATTAACAATACTCCATTAAAACATTGAAACAATGCTCATAGAATGGATGATTAAATCTGATATTTAGATGATATTTAAAATGACCTTTCAACAAACACTAAAAACGATATAGAAGAAGACCGCGAAAAAGAGATAAAAGGCAGATATTCAAGAAACTTTGAATATAAAAAGGATAAACAAAAGAGTCCGGAGACCTTATGATGTTAAGCAGATAAGATCATTGAAGTTTGGGGTAATGATGAAAAAAGCTTATCTGATATAAATAAATAAATAAATAAATAAATAAATAAATAAATAAATAAATAAATAAATAAATAAATAAATAAATAAATAAATAAATAAATAAATAAATAAATATATATATATATATATATATATATATATATATATATATATATATATATATATATATATATATATATATATATATATATATATATATATATATATATATATATATATATATATATATATATAGTCATTAAAATTCCCTTATTAAAAAACTTAAGATATTAAAACAGCAAAATATATAAATAAATAGATTTTTACAGTTTTAATGTCGCAAGATTGTAATAAGGGAATTTTAAAGATATACAATTTTATTTGCAGTTATTGCTCTTTCTCTTTCATATATATATATATATATATATATATATATATATATATATATATATATATATATATATATATATATATATATAATATATATATATATATATATTATATATCACTGTACTTCTCAATCAATAACTTCGGAGTAAGACAGTTAAGGAGAGAGAAAATATTAGATGCACTGGCAACTAGTTATTAAAATATAGTTTAAAATTTTTTTTACCAAAGAGAAATTTCAAATAAATATTCTTAAAAATCATTGCTGATGAGTTTTCAATTTTTAGCCAAATGTCAGCTGATCTCAAAAAGGTTTGATGTCATACGACTGCGAACTACTGAAAAACAGAATATTCTGGTACATTTCTAGTGTCCCTGGCTTTTTCGTGTAATAGCGCGAAATAAGCAGTCATTCTCATTAATTGGGTATTTGACTTAATGTGGAATGATTCACTACATAATTCACATTTAAATCTATCAGAAGCTCCGAAAAATGAATGCCCTTAGAAATGGTAGGCAGATTACATATTAACTAGCTCGAAGAAAGAAAAATCAGTTCTTGAGTTGTTTTCACTGGCTAAAAACTACCTTAGTGCTCCACTCTTTTTAGCAGCGATTGAGCGTCTTTTAAATACAACAAGGAATATATATGAAGCAACCAGAAGCAGATTAAAACCGGAAGACGGTGAAGAATCAGCATTTGTTCACTGCAACAATGGAAAGTATTTTCAATATGGAAAACAATTTTAACAACTGCAATGATATTCAATTTTATAGTTTAACAACTTTTCATAAACTTTTTTATTATTTACAACTTGAACCTTTTTTTTTAAATTCCAATCAATACATATTTAATGCAAAATTCATTTCATTTGCATCCAAAGTGTTCAAAATCTGTTTTAAATTCAATGCATCTATTTTAAGAACAAGGAGCAGCAAGTAGAGCATTTAGTATGACCGTGAATTAATCGACTTCGGCCGAAGCTTCGGCAATTTGCCGAATTAATCGACATCCCGAAGTCGAAGCTTCAGTGTATTCCAATATATATATATATATATATATATATATATATATATATATATATATATATTATATATATATATATATATATATATATATATATATATATATATATATATATATATATATATATATATATATATATATATATATATATATATATATATATATATATATATATTATATATATATATATATATATATATATATATATATATATATATATATATATATATATATATATATATATATATATATATATATATATAATATATATATATGGTGTTCTTCCAATGTGATCTACCAACAAGTTTTCATTTCATTATGTGATCTACCAACGACTTATGATAAAAGAATCTCTGAATTTATATTAATTCATGATTTATATTCAGACTTTTTAAATGATATTAGACAAGTTATTAAATTATCAGGAATATTTTTTTTTTTTTTTTTTTTTAATTTTTGTTTCTTGTTCTTCACATCAAAGCTTATTTCATTTTTTTTATTTAGGCGCTGAGAGAACCACCGTTTGCCAGGTTAGATCTATTCGATGGCTGTTATAGCGTACATTTACCCTTCATGTGCAGGTTAGGCTGAGTTTCACTATAGTTTGCTAGATCTGACAAACTAGTTCGACTTAACCTTACCTGGACTTGAAGGGTAAATCAACGCTAACGGCCCAGGAAATATCACTACCCTTGCGAAATTCAAGTAATTTATAGAAATGTTTAAAAATATATAATTTGAAACAAAAAGTAGCTTTAATTTAGGGGGGGGGAAAAATTTCCAAGAATCAGTATTAAAAAAAGCTCCAAAATAGCTACAAATATTTCTTAAAATTCACTTCGACGCTGATTACGGCAATCTGGTAGTGTTTCTCAAAAAAAGAAAAGTTAAAATATCTTTATTTAAATAATTATAATCAATAATTTTTTCCTATATTTTGTTTCTTGTTTTTTTATTATATAAACTTCTGTAAGTAATTTTTTTTTAATTTTTACGGAATGGAATGGTAGATGAATGTCCTAGATTGATAGATCTCAGACATTCGGTAGATCGATCA